>JAKDEW010000056.1:2278566-2499312 GCA_021963965.1 Artemisiospiza belli | reverse complement strand
GTCCTTGAGATTTCCTTTCCTTTCCCTTCTCCCTTTCTTCTTTTCCTTCTTTTCCTTCTTTATTTCTTTCCATCTTTAATCTACAAAAAGACATTATCCCTTCCTTGCATGCCTTGCTTTGCCATGTAACAATAATGTTCTTTTTCACTTGTTTTTTTAAAAATTACAAATACACCTTGGTATCCACATTTCCCACTCTTGTCACTAAAGGGGCACCTGGAGGTGTTGATACCCAACTTAATTCCGATCATCCTTTCCAAATCTTCAGCCCACGGCATCAGAAGTCATGTTTAAAACCCTTCCCTGAGAATCCTGGCTGTTCTTCAGGCAGTTTCACATAAACTCAAACATCTGAATGGTTTAAAATTGACAAGAAAGGCAGGACAGACCCAACCTCCCTCCTTTTTTTCTGGGGGAAAAGGTGGTTAATTTTATTTTCTGCTTTAAGCAGGAGGAAAAGACATTAATTTCATTAGCTCACACTGCAAAGATGTTTGGTAAGCAAACTGTTGGAAAGGGGAGTGAATCGATGCAGAGGTTTGACCTGTTGAGAGCACATGTTCAGACATCATAGAGATGTGTGCATATTTAAAATGCCGCAATTCCAGCTCCATTGGCTTCCCTGAGGTCACCATTTCACCCATAAGCTCATTATTACTGTCAATACTCCCAAATCTATTAGAGAGCTTTTAACTAAAAGGCCTCCAGAGCAAAGAGAATCAAAGTCAGGGGGATTTTGCCCCCTCAGAGGGGTGGGATGGCAAGGAAAGGCTTTTGTTGGCCATTTCACAAAGTGTTTGGTATCGAGCAGAGCAGCTGCAGCCCGTGGGATGTGTGAGGGAGTTCTCCCTTCCACTGGAGTCAAGGACAAGCAATTTTATTTTAAAAATGTCATAATCACTGGTGTTCATCACCAGGGGTGCTCTCAAATCCATCCAGGCTGGGGCTATCACCACTATTGCTATCCCTGCCAATTCCAGCCCAATTAGGCTGCCTTGCTAATGAACCTCAGCTGCTTTTCATGGCTCTCTGTGCGAGAAAAGGGATCGTGGACAGAGCCATCCCAGCCTTCCACCCTGCCCTGAGCTGCCTCTTTGTTCCACTTGGTCACATTTTACCATTCCATGGAAAACACAGAGAGCAGAAGTTTTTGAAAAGAAGCCTTGAAAATCAGAGTTAAAAGTGCTTGGGAGAGGTTGTGGCTGCCCCTGGATCCCTGGAAGTGCCCAGGGCCAGGCTGGACACTGGGTTTGGAGCAGCCTGGGACAGTGGGAGGTGTCCCTGCCATGGCAGGGCTGGATGATCTTGGAGATCTCTTCCAACTTGGATGATCTGTGAAACACATGGTAAAGATCAGATAAAATAACACCAGATTTGGGTGACATCATGTTTGCAAAGTCAGATCATTTTAAGCCCACTCACTCTTGAAAGGAAGCAGGGGATGAAGAATCTGGAAATTGGGACAGTTCAGTAAAATATTTTCCTTCCACTGAACACTGGGAACTCAGGGACTCAGCTTTGCGCTTGTTGAAGTTTTCTAGAGTTTTGTGGAATTGGTGCTTGCTTCCTCTGCAAGGGAAAACCATCGAGCAAGCTGCCAGCAGGAGAAAAAAAATAGTGAGGGCAAAGGAAAGGAATTCCCATTCCCAGTAACATCCAAGTGTTCCTTTGGTGACCTGGGCACGGAACAAACGGGGCTGTGCTGGACCCAGAGCCCCACAGAACCGCTGGCACCAGGAGCTGGCAGATGCCCCAGCAGAGCTGCCACTGCCTCAGCCTGGGGAGAAGCTCCCTGGAGCTCTCAGCTCATCCAGTCTTGGGAACCTGGATCCACACTCTGGAACCTGGATCCAGACTCTGGGACCTGGATCCAGACTTGCAACCTGGATCCAGACTCTGGAACCTGGATCCAGACTTTGCAACCTGGATCCAGACTCTGGGACCTGGATCCAGACTTGCAACCTGGATCCAGACTTTGCAACCTGGATCCAGACTTTGAGACTGGGATCCAGACTCTGGGACCTGGATCCAGACTTTGAGACTGGGATCCAGACTCTGGGACCTGGATCCAGATTCTGGAACCTGGATCCACACTCTGGGACCTGGATCCAGACTCTGGGACCTGGATCCAGACTTTGGGACCTGGATCCAGACTCTGGGACCTGGATCCAGACTTTGGGACCGGGATCCAGACTCTGGGACCTGGATCCAGACTTTGGAATGGGATCCAGACTTTGGGACCTGGATCCAGACTTTGGAATGGGATCCAGTCTTTGGGACCTGGATCCAGACTTGCAACCTGGATCCAGACTCTGGAACCTGGATCCAGACTTTGGAATGGGATCCAGTCTTTGGGACCTGGATCCAGACTTGCAACCTGGATCCAGACTCTGGAACCTGGATCCAGACTTTGGAATGGGATCCAGTCTTTGGGACCTGGATGCAGACTCTGGAACCTGGATCCATTCTTTGGAACCAGGATCCAGTTTTTGGAATCTGAATCCAGTCTCTGGAACCAGGATCCAGTCTTTGGGACTTGGACCCAGTCTTTGGAACCGGGATCCAGCCTTTGAAATCTGAATCCAGTTGTTGAAACTGGGGCCAGACTTTGGAACCAGGATCCAGACTTTGGGACTTGGATCCAGTCTTTGGAACCGGGATCCATCTTTGGAACCAGGCTCCAGCCCTTGGAATCTAGATCCAGCCTTTGGAACCTGGATCCAGACTTCGGAACCTGGACCCAATCTTTGGAATCTGGATCCAGTCTTTTGGAACCTGGATCCTGACTTTGGAACCTAAATCCAGTCTTTGGAACCAGGATCCAGACTCTGGAACCAGGATCCAGACTCTGGAACCAGGATCCAATCTTTGGAACTGGGGTCCAGTCTTCAGAATCTAAATCCAGTCTTTGGGACCTGGATCCAGTCTTTGGAATCTGAATCCAGTCTTTGGGACCTGGAAGCAACCTTTGGAATCTGGATCCAAACTCTGGAACCAGACTTTGGAACCTGGATCCAGTTTTTGGAACCTGGATCCAATCTTTGGGACCTGGATCCAGGCAGACGCCCTTGTTTGGGATCTCTGGGCTCTCCTCGTTTGGAATCTCTGTGGTGCTGATCCCGGGGCCAGCAGCCCATCCCGAGCACTGGAATGTGCAGTGCAGGCAGCAGAGCCCCAGTGGTGGCACCTCAGGGTCTGCCACAGCCTCAGCTCCTCCTCTCCAGACTCCCACAGCAACCTGGGCTCTGCCAGCTCTGCTTCTGCCTCCTGGCAGAGGTTACGAGGCAGACACGAGCAGACCGATCCATAAAAGCAGAAATGGGCTGTGAACAGAACTTCTGGAATGTCTCGTTGCTTCCAAGGCCCAGACAGGAGAATGTTGGTCCTTAGAGAAGCTCACACTCCATGGGCTCAACACCCTCCCTTCCTCTGGAGCTTTTATGGTGTCTGGGCATCAGCTCCAGGTCTCCCTCAGTGTGACCAGACCTGCAGCAATTTCTGTCAATCCTGCTGCCAGATCTGCTTCTCTTTTCCCAGCCCCAGCCAAAGTTTCCTCTGCTCCTCCTGCAACACATTTTGAAGATGTGTTTTGGCCAACTTTGTTGAATTCTTTGTTTTCTGCTTAATGAGTTCCATCACCTCCTGAAAGTGTCCCTGCCCATGGCAGGGGGTTGGAATGAGGTGACCTTTAAGGTCCCTTCCAACCCAAATAATTTTGTGATTCCATTTAACCTCAGAGCACACTCAGGAGGGATGCAAGGATTGTTATCCCTCCTTTTTATGATGAGCACCAGGCAAAAATAAGAATTCAGTGAATGCTGCCAAGTTCACTAGAGGGGTTTTAAAGTGGCCACTGTTCAGCACTAACCAGTGGCCCCCAATCCCTTGTGGGTTGGGAATGAACCCTCTCATCCCCCAAACCTGTGGCTGAACCCTCTCATCCCCCCAAACCTGAGGTGTCAGAGCTGCCTGGGAGCAGCAGGGGCCAAACACGGAGCCTCTGGGGCTGATCCCAAAGTTCTGCCTGGCATGGGACACTCGGGGAGGATCACAGTCACCCTCCAGGGTCCCACCAAGGACTCGTGGGCAGCTCAGCTGGGGCCCAGCACCCTGAGCCTCCTTCCTGAGGGCAGGAGCCACAGAATTCCCAAATTTCTGAGGCTGGCAAAGCCCTCCCAGCCCATGCAGTGCCAGCTGTGCCCCACGGGCACCTTGTGCCCAGCCCAGAGCACTCAGTGCCACCTCCAGGGCACACCTGCAGGGATGGGGACTCCAAACCTCCCTGGGCAGCCCCTGCCAAGGCCTGAGCTCCCTTTCCATGCAGAAATTTTACCAAAATCCAACCTAAACCTGCCCTGGCCCAGCCTGAGGCCGTTCCCTCTGCTCCTGTCCCTGTTCCCTGGCAGCAGAGCCCGACCCCCCCGGCTGTGCCCTCCTGGCAGGGGACTTGTGCAGAGCCACAAGGGCCCCTGAGCCTCCTTTGCTCCAGCCTCAGCCCCTTCCAGCTCCTCAGGGATTCTGCAGCCCCTTCCAGCTCCCTCAGGGATTCTGCAGCCCCTTCCCAGCTCCCTCAGGGATTCTGCAGCCCCTTCCAGCTCCTCAGGGATTCTGCAGCCCCTGCCCAGCTCCTCAGGGATTCTGCAGCCCCTTCCAGCTCCTCAGGGATTCTGCAGCCCCTTACAGCTCCTCAGGGATTCTGCAGCCCCTTCCCAGCTCCTCAGGGATTCTGCAGCCCCTTCCAGCTCCCTCAGGGATTCTGCAGCCCCTTCCCAGCTCCTCAGGGATTCTGCAGCCCCTTCCAGCTCCCTCAGGGATTCTGCAGCCCCTGCCCAGCTCCCTCAGCTGGGATTGACTCTCCAGAGCCTTCGCCACCCTCAGCAGGAGAGATCCATATGTGGAAGAGAGGCAGAGACTCAATCTCCATCCCAGCTCCAGGTTATCTCCATCTCCCATGTCCAAAGGAAAAGCATGTTTCAGTAGAGAAATCATTTCAGGATGAGCTGAATTATCTGCTACATCTGATTCCAACCTCACTCCACTCCAAGGGAGCCAACTCCCACTCATGTTTCACCTGAAAGCCTCTGGAAAAAGCCACCTCCAGCTCCCCGTGGGTTAATCACAGAATCCCAAAGGACGCAGCCAAGAGCTCCTTCCCCTAGTTAAACACAGTCTGAATTGGGTATTAACTACCTGCGGTGTTTGGCAGCTCTCTTATTCCTAAAATAAATAACTGTATGAAAAGTCATAAACTCTATATTGGACTTTTTCATTAAAAAAAAAAAAAAAAAAAGACAGAAAAAAAATCAAAGTACTGTCAGGATTTTAGCAGCCTCACTTCTTGCAGTAAATCTGCTTCCACAGCTGTTCCTGCTGTACTGTGTCCTTCAGCCAAGAGTTGCTGCAGTCCAACATTTCCTTCTTAAGTTATTCCTGACCCAGAGCAAAGCCAAGGGAATTTTGGACGGGGCTTGCCTGCTCGAAATTATGAATGTGCTCTTATTAGAGCAGGTTGCATGTTTTATATTAAATATTCATTCAAATAACAATCCAGCAAAATGTTTGTCGGGACAAGAGTTACTTTGGCTGAAAGGACACATTTTTTCTTCCAGTCTCCACCAAAACTCGCCCGTATTTATCATGTCCAAGATCTAAGAGGATCTTGCTTGAACTTGGTTGAGCTCCCTCAGCAGTGCCAGGTCCTGTTCTCCTCTTTCAGAGCTGCACCACTTCAGGAATTGCTGGGTTGTCACAGGGGAAAAGCCTTTTACAGGTTCCACTGCAGCTCATAAAACGGGGGAAAAAGGCAAAAAAGGAGGGAAAAAAAAAAAAGAGGAAAGTGGCATTTTCTCCTCCTGCCTCTTAAAAACCTGCCCATGTTGAGCTGAGAGCCACAAAATATCTCATAATTGTTTGATTTGATGGAATTTTGGAATGGTTGGGGTGGAAGGGACCTCAAAGCCCACCCAGTGCCACCCCTGCCATGGCAGGGACACCTCCCTCTGTGCCAGGCTGCTCCAGCCTGGCCTGGGGCACTGCCAGGGATGGGGACTCCAAAACCTCCCTGGCCAACCTGGGCTCCACCACGCTCACAATAAAGAATTTCCTGCCAAAATCCCACCTGTCCCTGCCCTCCCTCAGCCTAAAACCATTCCCTCTTTCCCCATCACTCCATCCCTCGGGAAATGTCCCTCTCCAGGTCAAACCATGAAGGAGAAGTTTCCTCGAAACCCCAGAGAACTCCAGAGCTCCACTCTTGGTTCCAGCTCCAGGAGCTGCCTCCATGAACAAAATGAAGGATTGGCGATGTTGCCATCGTGTGGCTGCTCCCAGCCAAGGCTCATGAGCCTGAATTTATTCATCAGAAAGAATTTTCCACCTGGATCCTGCTGCTAAAACTCAGAGACAATGCTGGAAGTTGTTACTATTCCAGGATATAATTACAATAATTATTTTTATAGCAAGAACGTGTGTGCAGCGGATAAGGTGAAACCACAGCTCTGCCTGTGCTCCTTACCCTCAGGGATTTATAGATCATATAGAAAACCTCACTCCAAAATTCATCTGGAGTTACCCAAGGAGAAATTCTAGAAGTGAAAATCCCCTCTTCCTGCAGAAACGAGAAGGGAGAAAAAAGGACGAGTAATCAGTTTCAATACTCTTCATATTTGACATGGCTTGAAAGTAGAAACTTTAATGCTCCAACTCTTGAATTACTTTACCCTGGCTGCTGAAATCATTTGTGATTTTCAGTGATTTTATTATCTTTTCTATTATCTGATCCCTTCTCTGCAGTATCACATAAATTCTTCTGCACTGACAAGAAAAGTCCAAGGAAAGGAACCCCCAAAGGCACATCAGAGTGTGAACAGAAATAATGGTGAATTTACACAAATAATGGTGAATTTACAGAAACAATGGTGAATTTACAGAAATAATGGTGAATTTACAGAAATAATGGTAAGTTTACAGAAACAATGGTGAATTTACAGAAACAATGGTGAATTTACAGAAATAATGGTGAATTTACAGAAATAATGGTGAATTTACAGAAATAATGGTAAGTTTACAGAAACAATGGTGAATTTACAGAAACAATGGTGAATTTACAGAAATATTGGTGAATTTACAGAAATAATTGTGAATTCGCAGAAATATTGGTGAATTTACAGAAATAATGGTGAATTTACAGAAGCAATGGTGAATTTACAGAAATAATGGTGAATTTACAGAAACAATGGTGAATTTACAGAAACAATGGTGAATTTACAGAAACAATAATGAATTTACAGAAACAATGGTGAATTTACAGAAATATTGGTGAATTTACAGAAGCAATGGTGAATTCACAGAAACAATAATGAATTTACAGAAACAATAATGAATTTACAGAAACAATGGGGAATTTACAGAAACAATGGGGAATTTACAGAAACAATGGTGAATTTACAGAAACAATGGTGAATTTACAGAAATATTGGTGAATTTACAGAAACAATGGTGAATTTACAGAAAAAATGGTGAATTTACAGAAGCAATGGTGAATTTACAGAAACAATGGTGAATTTACAGAAACAATGGTGAATTTACAGAAATAATGGTGAATTTACAGAAGCAATGGTGAATTTACAGAAACAATAATGAATTTAGAGAAATAATGGTGAATTTACAGAAGCAATGGTGAATTTACAGAAATAATGGTGAATTTACAGAAGCAATGGTGAATTTACAGAAACAATGGTGAATTTACAGAAATATTGGTGAATTTACAGAAACAATGGTGAATTTACAGAAATAATGGTAAATTTACTGAAAAAAATGGTGAATTTACAGAAATAATGGTGAATTTACAGAAGCAATGGTGAATTTACAGAAACAATGGTGAATTTACAGAAAAAATGGTGAATTTACAGAAACAATGGTGAATTTACAGAAACAATGGTGAATTTACAGAAGCAATGGTGAATTTACAGAAATAATGGTGAATTTACAGAAACAATGGTGAATTTACAGAAGCAATGGTGAATTTACAGAAGCAATGGTGAATTTACAGAAATAATGGTGAATTTACAGAAACAATGGTGAATTTACAGAAACAATGGTGAATTTACAGAAATAATGGTGAATTTACAGAAACAATAATGAATTTACAGAAATAATGGTGAATTTACAGAAACAATGGTGACTTTGCAGAAAAAATGGTGAATTTACAGAAACAATGATGAATTTACAGAAATAATGGTGAATTTACAGAAGCAATGGTGAATTTACAGAAACAATGGTGAATTTACAGAAGCAATGGTGAATTTACAGAAATAATGGTGAATTTACAGAAGCAATGGTGAATTTACAGAAACAATGGTGAATTTACAGAAACAATGGTGAATTTACAGAAATAATGGTGAATTTACAGAAACAATGGTGAATTTACAGAAACAATGGTGAATTTACAGAAACAATGGTGAATTTACAGAAATAATGGTGAATTTACAGAAAAAATGGTGAATTTACAGAAATAATGGTGAATTTACAGAAACAATGGTGAATTTACAGAAATAATGGTGAATTTACAGAAACAATGGTGAATTTACAGAAACAATGGTGAATTTACAGAAATAATGGTGAATTTACAGAAGCAATGGTGAATTTACAGAAATAATGGTGAATTTACAGAAACAATGGTGAATTTACAGAAATAATGGTGAATTTACAGAAATAATGGTGAATTTACAGAAACAATGGTGAATTTACAGAAGCAATGGTGATTTTACAGAAATAATGGTGAATTTACAGAAATAATGGTGAATTTACAGAAACAATGGTGAATTTACAGAAATATTGGTGAATTTAGAGAAATATTGTTGAATTTACAGAAATAATGGTGAATTTACAGAAGCAATGGTGAATTTACAGAAATATTGGTGAATTTACAGAAGCAATGGTGAATTTACAGAAACAATGGTGAATTTACAGAAATATTGGTGAATTTACAGAAACAATGATGAATTTACAGAAGCAATGGTGAATTTACAGAATCAATGGTGAATTTACAGAAACAATGGTGAATTTACAGAAATAATGGTGAATTTACAGAAGCAATGGTGAATTCGCAGAAATAATGGTGAATTTACAGAAGCAATGGTGAATTTACAGAAATAATGGTGAATTTACAGAAACAATGGTGAATTTACAGAATCAATGGTGAATTTACAGAAACAATGGTGAATTTACAGAAGCAATGGTGAATTTACAGAAGCAATGGTGAATTCGCAGAAATAATGGTGAATTTACAGAAACAATGATGAATTTACAGAAACAATGGTGAATTTACAGAAACAATGGTGAATTTACAGAAATAATGGTGAATTCACAGAAACAATAATGAATTTACAGAAACAATAATGAATTTACAGAAGCAATGGTGAATTTACAGAAGCAATGGTGAATTTACAGAAGCAATGGTGAATTCACAGAAACAATGGTGAATTTACATAAACAATGGTGAATTTACAGAAATATTGGTGAATTTACAGAAATAATGGTGAATTTACAGAAATAATGGTGAATTTACCACCCCACCTGCTCCAGGAACCAGCACATCCCAGGTCCTGGCAAAGTTCTCCAATTTTTTTGGGTGGCAATCCCAGCCTGGGGATAAAGTGCAGTTGTTTTATGCCCACCCTTTGCCACCCCACAGGATTTCCCGTTCCAAGGAATTCCATGGACAATAACCATCTTTTCCTGCACTCTCTGCTCAGAACCACACATTTTATCCAGTAAAATATAAAACAGCAGGACAGTTTTATGCTATTCCTGCTGATCCAAGCAAGGAACTTTGATTTGCCTGTTCCTTTCTTGGTAAAATCCATCCCACAGAAGAGATGAAGATTTTTTTTTTTTGGGATTTCAAATTTGGAATATTGGAGCACACAGCCCAGACTTCCTCTCCTGTGCTGCTATTTATTTTTAAGCAGATCCAGCTGGTGCAACCCCACTGGAAAGGGGAAAACAAAAATATCCAGAGGCTCCTGCAGCTCCTGCCTTGCAGAAGGAGCACTCAGTGAGCCCAAAGCATCATTTTGAAGGAGATCAATTGACCAGGCTGAGATCCCACAGCCATTCCCATTCCAACCTGGCCCTTTTCCATTTCCCTCAGCAAACAAAACTTCAAAATTCCTTATTTCAGCTTGGCAGAAATCAAAACAAAAACTCCTGCCCAGCTTATTTATTTACTTTTGGTGGCTGGAGGGGAGAAGTTTATTCTGAGACAAAACCTGACATTATTTAGCATCAAAATTTTGCATTATTGTGCTTAAAACTCCAATCTCGAGGAGGAAAAATGCACAGAGAAATAACTCCCTTCAAAATGAAGCTTTCCTGGTTCAACTCTCAGCAAGGAAAACATTTTAAGTGGAAAACACAAATAACTGGAGCACAAAACAGGAAGATTTGGGGAGTTCAACCCTCACAGAAAAGATGGCAACAACTTAAAAGACACAAACAGGTTCCTCTCCTTTCAGGAGCAGCAGGATCAGGTTTTCCCAGGCACTGGAAGAGCCCCAGTTTATACCCAGTTTCCAGACAGAAAGAAATCTGTGAACCTTTTTAATTCTCCATGCTCTGAGAGGCAAATCCTCTTGGATTGCAGGCGCGGAGGCCTCGGGGCCGGGGCTTTTCCTGGGATTTTTCAGCTGAGGGAAAAATCAGCAAAACCCTCAGCAATACCAACATCCCTGGGCTGGGAGTTCAGCAGGCACAGGAGGGGAAAACTGCTCCCAGCTCACAGAATTCACAGAATCACAGAATTCACAGAATTCACAGAATTCACAGAATTCACAGAATTCACAGAATCACTGGGTTGGAAGAGGCCTTCAAGACCATCGAGTCCAACCCAGCCCCAACACAGCTAAACCCTGGTTGAAATTTTTGCCCCCAGTGTCCAGGAGGAATGATGAGGAGGACTCCATCTTATCAGAAGGGTAATTAATTACTTTATTATGCTATATTGTTCTATATTATATTACATTATGTTCCATTACATCTAAACTGAATCTGCACTCATCTCGTGACTGTCAGCCCACAGTCCTCACACAGCCCTGGATTCAATTTTGGTCAGCGAATCAAACCACACCAGAATCAAATCATCAATTCTCTTCAGGTAAACAATCTTCCACCGTGCATTCCTCTTGTGAACAAACACAGGAGCAGTAAATGAGGTAAGAATTGTTTTTCCTTTCTCTGAGGTTCAGAGAATGTGAATCTCCGAAATATTCTTGGGAAGTTGTGCCTTGTGTTTCTCTGTGAAGAGAAATGCGGCTGCACCCAGTGCCACATCCAGGCTTTGTTAAACACACCCAGGCATGGGGACTCCACCACCTCCCCGGGCAGCCATTCCAGAACTTTCTCACCCTGGCTGCAAAAACCTTTTCCCTGCTCTCCAGCCTGTATTTCCCTTGGTGCAGCTCGAGGCTGTGTGCTCTGGGTGTGTCAGTGCTGCTGGAGAAAGAGCCCAGCCCCAGGTGAGCACAGGCACCTTTCAGGAGCTGTGCAGAGCGATGGGGGCAGCCCTGAGTCTCCTTTTCTCCAGGCTGAGCACCCCCAGCTCCCTCAGGGCTTCCTCACAGGGTTTGTGTTCCCTCTCCAGCCTCGTTGGCCCCTCTGGATGTGCTCAGTGTCCCAAGGTCCTTCCCAAACTGAGGGGCCAGAGCTGGGCACAGCACTCCAGGTGTGCCCTCAGCAGTGCAGGGACAGAATGAGCTCCCTGCTCCTGGGACAGCCAGGGACAGACACAGGGACAGACACAGGGACAGACACAGGGACAGACACGGGGACAGAATGGCCTCCCTGCTCCTGCTGGCCACTCCATTCCTGATCCACACCAGGAGCCATTTGCCTTCTTTTTTTTCCCCATTCCAGCTTTTCTGCTGGGCTTGGAGCACCTGCAGGGACAACCCAAGATGATGAACATGCAGAAGTTTCTCCCACAGGGATGGGGAAGGAGAAGCAGCCTCAGCACCCTCAGTCCCATCTCTCTGCAGCTCTGTCAGATCACCTTGGAAGGGGAAGGGCAGCGTCCCAAAATCCCACACCTGAGGAAGAACAGAGCTGCTGTGTGGGGTTGGGGCTGCTCAGGGAGAGCCATAATTGGGAGCAAATGTTGGGATTTGACTTCAGAGATGATTGGTAAAAGCACTGCTGAGTGAGGGCTGAGAGATCTGAGCAGGAACAACTGGAATGAGCAGGGAAAAATACCTGGGAAGGACAGAGGGGTTTGGGATGGGAGGAACCTAAAAAACCATCCAGCTCCAATCCCCTGGAATTGCAGGGACACCCCTCACTGTCCCAGGCTGCTCCAAGTCCTGCCCAGCCTGGCCTTGGGCACTGCCAGGGATGCCCCAGGTTTGAACTTTTCTATTTTTCACACTCTGTGCTGCTTTAGTGTGTGGGTCTGGGCTCACATGATGGGATGGTGAGCTCTGTGCACAGAGCAGGGAGACAAAACAATTCCTGCTCCAGCTGGGCACCAAGGACAAATGACCCAAATCTCAGCCCAGGAGCACAAACCCCGTGGGCTGGAGAGAGAAAAACAAGCAGGGTGGGACTGCCTGGGCTAAAGCTGGAATGGGACAATGAACTGCAAGGTGCAAATGGAGCAGAACTGATCCCAGGGACAGAGCCCGTGCCCGGCCGTGCATTTTGGGGCCATTTTGGTTCATCTTGGGTGCAGCCCTGGCTGGGCTCTGGTGCTGCCCAAGGTGCATCCATGGAGGAGATGCTGTGAATAAATCCCTGCTTTATTCTGGAGCTCTGTCCAAGCTCAGCCTTCACAAGGGATCCAGGGGCAGCCACAGCTGCTCTGGGCACCCTCCCAGGGAACAATTCCTGTCCAACATCCAACCTAACCCCACTCCTTGTCATCCCAAAGCCACTCCCCCTTGTCCTGTCACTCCTCTTTTCCCATCACCTCCTCCAGGCACCGAACCCTCTTCCCTTGCTGGACTTTTCTCCCAAACCCCAAATCCATGCCAGTTCCTCCATAAAGGCTGCCAGCAGCTCCGTGGGCTGTTCCTGCAGCCAGAGGCCCTGCTGGGTGTGCAATCCTGGGAGTTGTGTCCCCTCACCCATGGCCAAGCCAAGATCTGTTGCTTGGACCCTCTGTGGTGCCAATTCCTCCTGGGAAAGCCTCGGGATTCACTGAGTAGGAGAGGCTCTGATCATGACTGAAATCATCCTGCTGTCTTCTCTTCCCTCTAAAACCCTGGTTGCTTCTTCAGCACGTGAAAAGAAGCCACAAATTATCAGCTTGTAGGACAAAAAATAAAAGCAAAGAGGATGAAAAATGTCTGAAGGATGAAATCTGGAGTAGAGGGGGGTTTCTGCTCAGTCTGCTCTGCTTTAGGGAATGCTGTCACCTGGTGGCAGGAGAGTAAGAAATTGGGAGTTTTGTGGCAAAAAAAAAAAAAGAGCATTCCCATTCCAGAGGGGAAAAAAATCCACAAAAAACCTCCCAGGTAACACCCAGGCTGGGAAATGAGGCATTTTTGGGACAGAGGGATCCTCACTGGGCTGAGGGTCCTGCACAGGAATTCCCAAAGTCCCTCTCAGCCTCCCCCACACTCCTTCTCCCCAAACATGAATTTTGTCTCCTTCTCCATCCTCTCTCCACTCCCAGCTCCCATTAACCCCTTGCTGTCCCTTCTCCTCTCCCATTCCCATGCACACCCCTCCTCCCTTTCCCACCTCCCACGAGCCCAGAGAAAATCAGGAGCTCGCAGGGCAGGGAGCTCTCACCCGCCGGAATTCCACAACTCCCATTGCTCACAGGCAGCACCGAGAGCTGCGACTGCGCTGGGCACTGCAGGGCTGGGGGCGGGAAAAAAAATCAGGAAAAATCAGGAAAAATTTGTTCCTGGAAAAGGAAGGATGGCCAGGGAAGGGCTGGAATCACAGCCCTGCTGTCATTTCATTCCTGACATTTTGTCAGCACCGAATTCATCGGCCTCTTCTTCAGGGCCCTGCTGCTGCCAGAGCAGGAAACTCCCAGAGATCCCCAAAAGTCTTTTTTTAAAATTAATTTGATGGTCTGTATATTTTATATTTATGTCAATTTTATATATTAATTATAATAATTTTATATATTATATAATATTATACATATTATATAATATTATACATATCATTATATTATATTTATTATATATATATATTTATTTTTTACATATTACTTTTACATTTTAATGTATTATTTATTTATATAAATGTATATCTATTTTAAATTTTATTTATATTAGAATTTTTATAACTTTTATACATTTATATTATAAATATATATTTATAAGTTTTATTTATATTATGTTATACTTTGACTGTATTATATGATGTTATATAATGTATTACATATAATAAAATAAAATATATAATATAATATAATATAATATAATATAATATAATATAATATAATATAATATAATATAATATGTTATATGAATATATTTCTATAATATATATTATATATTATGTATTATATATATTATGTATATTATAATTATATATTATATATTATATCTAATAAATATATTATATAATAAAATAATGTAACATATTATATATTATATTATATTATATTATATTATATTATATTATATTATATTATATTATATTATATTATATTATATTATATTATATTATATTATATTATATTATATATTATTTATTCATATTTTACATATTACTTTTATATTTTCATGCATTATTTATTTATATTAATTTATATCTATTTAAAAATTTATTTATATTAGAAATTTTATTTTATAAGTTATATAAGTTTATATTAAAAATATATTATATATTTATAAGTTTTATTTATATTATAATTATGTTATACTTAGACTATATTATATCATGTTATAGAATTTATTACATATAATATAATAATTATATATATTATATATAATTATATATTATATCAATACATTTATATAATATATATTATCTATATTATATATATTATATATTATGTATATCATAATTATATATTGTATATAGTATATAATAAATATGTAATAAAATAATGTAGCATATTATATTATATTATATTATATTATATTATATTATATTATATTATATTATATTATATTATATTATATTATATTATATTATATTATATTATATTATATTATATTATATTATATTATATTATATTATGTTAATTATGTGTTCATTTTATATATTTTATAACAAAATTCATATAAACACAGGGAATAATTTTGCACAGAAAATACAGAGCCTGTCTGGAATCCATGGGCAAGGATCAAGCAAATTTTGACCAGAAGGAAGTGGTTAATTAATGATAAGATAAATTAATATTGACAGCTGGGTAGGTAAAAATTCAAACTTCAGCAGTTTAAAATGAACAATTATTACTCAGCAAAATGACTTTTCTGGAACAAAACTATCATGAATCCTCACCCAGCTAAAAAGTTACAAAATCTGTTTGAAACCATCTGAAAAATTATAAATTCTATTTGAGACCCAGGTAAAAAAATGCAAATTCTAATTGAAACTCACCTGAAAAACCGCAAAATCCACTTGAAACTGATCTAAAAAATTGCAAAATCTATTTGAAGCCCACCTGAAAAACTGCAAATTTTATTTGAAAACCAGGTAAAAAAATGTAAATTTTATTTGAAACCCACCTGAAAAACTGCAAAATCCACTTGAAACCCATCTAAAAGGCAAATTCTATTTGAAATTAAACCCATCTGAAAAATGTATAATCCACTTGAAACCCTTTTAAAAATTGCACATTCTATTTTAAACCCAGGTTAAAAAATGTAAATTCTATTTGAAGCCCATCTGAAAAATTGCAAATTCTGTTTGAAACCCAGGTAAAAAATTGTAAATTCTATTTGAAGCCCACCTGAAAAATTGCAAATTCTATTTGAAATGAAATCCATCTAAAAAATTGCAAAATCCACTTGAAATCCATCTAAAAAATTGCAAATTCTATTTGAAACTCATCTCAAAAATCGCAAATTCTATCTGAAGCCCATCTGAAAAATTGCAAATTCCACTTGCAAGCCACCTGAAAAACTGGAAATTCTATCTGAAACCGAGGTAAAAAAATGTAAATTCTATTTGAAGCCCACCTGAAAAATTGCAAAATCCACCTGAAACCCATCTGAAAAATTGCAAAACCCACTTGAAATCAATCTAAAAATTGCACATTCTATTTTAAACCCAGGTTAAAATATGTAAATTCTATTTGAAACCCATCTTAAAACCCACAAATTCTATTTGAAACCCATCTGAAAAATTACAAAATCCACTTGAAACCCATCTAAAAATTGCACATTCCATTTGAAACCCATCTAAAAAATTGTAAATTTTATTTGAAACCCATCTGAAAATTGCAAATTCTATTTGAAACCCATCTAAAAATTGCAAATTCTATTTGAAACCCATCTGAAAATTGCAAATTCTATTTGAAACCCATCTAAAAAATTGCAAAATCCACTTGAAACCCACCTGAAAAATTGCAAAATCCACCTGAAACCCATCTGAAAAATTGCAACACCCACTTGAAATCAATCTAAAAATTGCACATTCTATTTTAAACCCAGGTTAAAATATGTAAATTCTATTTGAAACCCATCTTAAAACCCACAAATTCTATTTGAAACCCATCTGAAAAATTACAAAATCCACTTGAAACCCATCTAAAAATTGCACATTCCATTTGAAACCCATCTAAAAAATTGTAAATTTTATTTGAAACCCATCTAAAATTTGCAAACTCTATTTGAAACCCATCTGAAAATTGCAAATTCTATTTGAAACCCATCTAAAAAATTGCAAAATCCACTTGAAACCCACCTGAAAAATTGCAAAATCCACCTGAAACCCATCTGAAAAATTGCAACACCCACTTGAAATCAATCTAAAAATTGCACATTCTATTTTAAACCCAGGTTAAAATATGTAAATTCTATTTGAAACCCATCTTAAAACCCACAAATTCTATTTGAAACCCATCTGAAAAATTACAAAATCCACTTGAAACCCATCTAAAAATTGCACATTCCATTTGAAACCCATCTAAAAAATTGTAAATTTTATTTGAAACCCATCTAAAATTTGCAAATTCTATTTGAAACCCATCTGAAAATTGCAAATTCTATTTGAAACCCACCTGAAAAATTGCAAAATCCACTTGAAACCCACCTGAAAAATTGTAAAACCCACTTGAAACCCAAGAAATATAAGAATGATCTCTGTAATTCTTCCCTAGAAGAAAACCCAGCTTTAATTAAGTCTAATGAAGATCCACCCTCACCACAGTGAGAAAACAAAGATCCCACCAAGTTTCCTACAACTTTTTGCTCATTAATTGCTGAAATTTAATTGGAGGCAAAATTCATTTTCCTGAAGGACTGACAGAGGTGTTGGTTAATATTTCCTCCCTGTGAGACTTTTGTGAGTCACTTCTGGAACATTTGTATTTCTGCTTTTATGAAGTATTAAAAGCTAAAAAGAAATTTTAGTGCAGCAGTTTCCCATCCACTGGATTGTGTTTTATTGGCTAAGGGAGTTGGGGAAAAGGGGAAATTTCAATGCACACACTCGAATCTCAAATCCTGCTGCCTCAGGAAAATCCCACAGCTGCATTTCTTTTTTCAGTGCAGAAATGAAACAAGAAGAACTTTCTGCTCTTTCATTCTCCCAGCAGCTCTTCAGAGAATTTCTTCCTTTTGCTTTCTTGTTCTTGCAGTTCAATCTTCTCATTTCTGCTTGCACTTCCCAGCCCTGAGCTCTGTGCTGAGCTCAGAGTGCATCAGCTCCACCCCACAGCACTGGGAGCATCATTTTACACCAGAAATAACCCAAAAGGCTGCAGTGACACAATTTCCTCTTTTTTTAGGTCTTGAACAACATCAAATCTTATGAATGCATTGGATTCTGTTTGCCAGACAGTTACTGGAAGGCATGATGCTTTTAGGAACTCTGATGGAGACTCACATCTTACTGGATGGATTTTTAATCCCCAGATTTCCCTGATTTCCTTATTCTTGAAGTCACTTCCCAACTATTTCTCCTGCTGCAGAACATTCCTGAAACCTGGATCTTCTACTGGCAGTTTCACAGAAATGTTGATGTTTCTACACCAAACCTGCACAGGGAACTTGGACTGGGAATTGAGGATTGAATTTTTGCAAAAAGAAATGAATTCAGACGTGGCTGCTTGGATTCAGGCTGGGAGGGGCGTGCTCAGCCTTTATTTGTTGGACTCACAGCTGGTCTGGTCTCCAGCAGGAGCAGGAAGGGACAAATCCTCAGTCCTGGCACGTTTTGGGGCTGGGGGAGCTTGGAGGCTCTCATCAGATGGCAACGGCTTCTCTGGAAGAATCAGACAGGAAAATCATTTCAAATGAATAAATTCAAATTAAAAAAAACCCCAATCCTGGTCTGAGAGTGCCCAGCACCTGCAACAAGGACAAGCTGGAAGTACAAAAGTCTTGAAAAGCTGGAGAACATCACCCCCAGGAATTTATCCTTGGTTTCAGTGCTATCAAACTGCAGGGAGTCACCACCAGCTGCCCCTGAGCAGGGAGAGCACATTTCATACTGCCCAAAGCACCTCTCCAAACAATCTCAACCTCTCAAAGCACACATGAAAACAATGAGGAAACTTTAGGATTTGCAATCAGAGTGAGGGTTTTTTACCATATAAATCTATAATCTGACTGGGCTGGTGTTTAGAGCCACAAAAACTCACCATGCTCCTGCTCCGAGGAAGGAGGGATGGATGTGGGGGCTGGCTCTGGATATGCAGAGGCTGGGCTGTCTGGCTTCAAGGAAATCAAGTTTATTCTCCTTTAAAAGAGCAGAAACAGTTAAATTGCTTTACAGACATCATTTCCATGAGTATTTCACGTCAAGATTTAATTAATATAGAACCACTTAACTGCAAAAGTAATTCTGACATGTTTTACTGCACATTTTCCCTTATTTTTCCAAGCTGAATGGAGCATTATCCATTTCCAACCTCCTGCCACGGGCAGGGCCACGTCCCACTGGAGCAGGCTGCTCAGAGCCCCAGTACAACCAATATTATTGGCAATTTCTAAAAAATGAGATCTTTTAGGAAGCCATCTAATCAATGTTTTAAGGGCCTGGCTAGACTTGCACTCTTCTTAAACTACTCCTTGGCAGAAGGGTGTTCAAACAGTTCCTGGCAGCTGAAGGCTTCAGGAACCATTTCTGTGCACAAAACTGGACCTGAAGACAGAATCCAGAATATTCTGAGCTGGAAGAGACCCCAGAGGATCAAAGCCCAACTCCTGGCCAGGACAGACACCTTTTGTTGTCAAGGCTCAGGTGAATTTGCTGCCTCACATTTCAAGCACGTTTAGGAGACATTTTGACCTCTCATCTGCAGCACAACAAAAAAACTCCACATCAAGAGAGCTCCCACTCAGAGCCAGGGCTGGGGATTTGTGTGCAAAGCTCAGCCTTGAAACGCAGCACGAGCACAAATTGTCTTGGCCCTTTTCTTTACAAGTGGAAGGTGTAAACAGAAATCCAAAAATCTCACCTGGGTGCTTTGAAACAGGACTGCAGAGTGGTGAGGGTGACCCTCCTGGGCTGGGGGGCTCTGCTGCTCTGGCTGCTCCTCCTCTCCTCCGAGGATGGCACTGGGGTGTTTTTGATGCCCACAGGGGTGGCAGGGGATGGCACTGGGGTGTTTTTGATGCCCACAGGGGTGGCAGGGGATGGCACTGAAGTGTTTTTGATGCCCACAGGGGTGGCAGGGGATGGCACTGGGGTGGCTTTGATGCCCACATGGGTTGAAGGGGATGGCACTGGGGTGGCTTTGATGCCCACAGGGGTGGCAGGGGATGGCACTGGGGTGGCTTTGATGCCCACAGGGGTGGCAGGGGATGGCACTGGGGTGGCTTTGATGCCCACAGGGGTTGAAGGCAGCTCCTTCCCAGCAGTGCTGGGGGTTCGGGGTTGCCCTGGGGGATCCTTGCTGGGAGGGGTCCCCTCTGGCAGCCTGGAGCCTGGGGAAATCACTTTGTGGGATTGGCTCTTCTTGGCTTTCTTGTCTGCTGCTGTTCCTCCAGGAGTCCTGACAGGGATCTGGGGCTTTTCCTTCAGGGGCACTCCCAGCTCCTCCTCCTCGAAGGTGACGAAGGAGCAGTACCCGTCCGTGGAGGAAATGGCCAGGAAGGATCCATCACTGGACCTGGTTGGGATTGATTTATTTCCATTTTAAAGGCCAAGCTTTTACTTGATTAAAAGCCATAATTGTCTAATTGACAGAGCAAACAGGGATGGATTGCTGCTCAGACACTGAGTGACCACGTGTGTGGCAGAAATGAAATACAAACCCCAGGCAGGACTCACAGGACATGGAAAAAGGAAATTTCCCCACACAATAAATCTCAGGAACACAATTCCTTACCATGAAATGTCACTCAGGGTGTGGTAATGGATGTTGGAGACATAACCAAAGGGGAAGGACTGCTCAGTGTCATAAAACAGCACAGAATCCTCTGAGGCAACAGCAAACACCAATCGATAGGGGAGGCTGAACAGGGCAGGGGGGGATTTGGGGCTGATTTCATCTGCAAAGAAATGAACAGTGAGAATTCTCTTGGATTTATTGCATGGTAGTGACTGCATTTAGCTATGAATTTAAATAAAATTACATCATCAATCAGTGTAAACACCGAGCAGACAGCTCTTGCATAAAACGCAAAATTTAACATTTCTGTTGTCTGAAATTTATTCTTTATTTTCTTAGCTGAAAAACAAAAGGGCACCTTTCTCCCTCTGGATTGCTACTGTTTTGTTTTGTAAATTTTCCCCTCTATTTTCCAGTATTTATAAGAACTTTAATATTAAAGTCTCCCTTTAGAGGAGCTACAGAGACCAACTGCAGACCCTCATCTCCTTCCTTTGCAACACCCTGGATCTAAAATGATGATGGAAATAAAACAGGTAAATCCTGTAAGGAATACTACAAATGTAACCAAGCTCTGCCTTTTCACCTCAGTAATGTCACTCTTGTTAAAATACAAACACTCCTGGAGCCACAGTAAAGCTGGATTAAATAAATACAAAATAAATTCTTGTGCACCTTCACATAATCCTGTGCCCAGCTCAGAATTCCTGCTGTGCCCAGTAACACCAGCACTGCTTCCCTGAATAAACACCAGGGCTTGTGGCAAACTCTTCCACTCCCTGTGATGTGGGCAGCTGAGACTAACAGGAATTATTTCAGTGCCCTGCTCCTCTGGTGCTAAACCAGGTTATTTCTTCTGAACACAGAATGGTTAACAGCTCAAGGAAAATATTTCACAGTGTTCCTGCAGCCTGAGAGGCCAAGGAACAACATCCATCCACTCTACCAAAGCAGCTCATGAGGGACTTGAGGTGAACTCAGGGCCTCAGAGTCAGGAAACAACTTCTCCATCCTGTCTTAGAGGAATGCTGAAAGGCTGGGGCATAAAAAAGTGCGCAGCCACATCTTTTCATAGATCTGCTGGGAGTTCCCACTCCCTGAAGTGGGAAAGTTCCCACTCCCTGAAGCTTCCCATTTGTCTTAGGTTAGAAATGGGCTGTGTGTTCTGTCCCCACCTGTCAGAGCTGGGGCAGTTCTCTGCTGTTCCTGGGCAGTTTTTCCTTTCTCTCTCCCACAGCCAACCCTCCCTCCAGGAGATCTCTTCTGTTCATGGGCCATTAATTATTAATTATCTCCTGTTCATGGGCCATTAATTACTAATTACCTGCTGTCCATGGCCACTGAGTGTCCCTGCAGGGCTGATCCAATCCCAGCATCCCATGGGCAGATGCTCCGCCCAGGGGAGGAGCCAAGCATTCCTGCCTGGATCCAATCTGAGGTGCTGGGACAGCAGCACAGCGTCACCGACATCTTTTCATAAAAATCCTTTCTTTGGGATTTTTCCTCTTCTGGGAAGCTGAGGCCCCAGAAGAAGAATGTAGACACTTGTTATCTGCTGATGTGGAATGTAACAGGTGCAACTGGGATTGGCCCACGTTCCGTGTTTACAATTAAGGGCCAATCAGGGACCAAGTTCTCTGGGACAGATTCACAGAGAGCTCTCTTGTTATTAGATTCCAATTCTATTCTTAGCTTAGCAGCTTCTGAACTTTTCTCTCTATTCCTGTTAGTATAGTCATAATGTATTTTATATCATAAAATAATTAATCCAGCCTTCTGATCATGAAGCCAAGATTCTCGTCCATCTCTCTCACCCTGAAGACCCTTGCAAAGCCTTGCAACAGCACAGCCCTTCCCCTGCATTGCCAGAGGAGCAGCTGCCTCTTCCCCTGGAGCTGCAGAGGAAAACTCCCCCCTTGTGCAGGATCCCTGCTGCAGCAGAGCCACAGCTGGCACTGCAGCAGGGCTGAGCCCCCCTGGGATGGGGCTGGGACACCGCCCTGGCACACGGGGGGACAGCTCCTTGTCGCAGACATTTTTCTACAGAAATCCTTTCTCTCAGATTTCTGTGTCTTCTGGAAGGCAGAGGCCTCAGAAGGGAAGGTAAACAATTGTTATCAGCTGCTGTGGCATGTAATGGAATTCACCTTGATTGGCTCATTTTCTAGGTTTATAATTAAGGACCAATCACCAGTGCCAGCTAGGGGACTGAGTCCCTGGACACAACTTTGTTATGGATTCTTTCTATCTATTCTTAGCTTAGCTTAGCAGCTCTGCAAACCTCTCTCCTTATTCTATTTAGTAGAGTCATAATGTATTATATATTATATATCAATAAATCCAGCCTTCTGATCAAGAAACCAGATTCCCGTCTCTCTCTCACCACCAGCGACCCACTCAGGCGCTGTAATAGCTCCTATTCTTACTTTGTCAGTGGTTCTTTTGTTTGTTTGTATTATTGCATTCGTATTTTTAATTTTCCCAGTAAAGAACTATTATTCCTATTCCCATATCTTTGCCCAAGAGTCCCTTAATTTCAAAATTATAATAATTCAGATATAATAATTTGCATTTTCCATTTCAGGGAGGCTCCTGCCCTTCCAAACCCCCACCCCATCCATACCTGCAGCAGAGGCTCCTCTCAGCTCAAAGTACACAGGGCAGCAGCGAACAGCCAGAGTGCCCTTGCCAGGACAGGGCAGGTGACCCACGGGCCTACAGAGAGAGCCAGGAGTTCAGAACACAACATTTGCACCATTTGAATTGTTTATTTTTAAATGCAAACAGATTTTTATCTCATTAAAGCCCTACCTTTTAAGATTGTTTCTGGAGAAGACATAGGTGGTGTTTGTAACGTTCTCTCCCGACTCCACACAGCCAGCTGCAAAAACAAAAGTTCCAACATCACTCATCACCTCAGAGAGCTCCTGAGCACACACCTTGTGTCCACAAACATTCCAGTTCCTGGCAATTTGGCTTCTCCAGAAATATTCTAATTCCCAGGAATTAGGCTTGTCACTTGGGCAAAAGCGGAACACAACTTAAAAAGGCATCCCAAATATTTATTTAGTGCTGGTTTTGTTTTCCCTTATACATTTCCCTCTTCAAAGCTGCTTTTTGATGTTGCCAGACATCAATACAAGCAGGGTTTGGACAGGCACACACTGATCCCTCTTGCTGGGCTGTTTTTACTCTGAATGTTCTGAGGGAAGGACAAAATCAATAAAACCTCACTCATTATCCTTCACGTCTATCTTAAGACTTCTGATGTTGCAATTTATTCAGCAAAAATGCCATAAATAGCACTTTTATCACAGGAGAAAGTTGATGTTGTGGATTGTTAATGGAGAATATTGTGGAGTTTTTATTTTCTTCAGTAAGGAGAATGAAGAATGGCTTAATTAGGATAAATCAGCATCTCTGAGACGCAGGAAATATCAAGGAACATTCAAATCAGGATGTAATAGATTGAGGGAGCTGGGAAGGGGCTGGAGAATCCCTGAGGAGCTGGAAGGGGCTGGAGAATCCCTGAGGGAGCTGGAAGGGGCTGCAGAATCCCTGAGGGAGCTGGAAGGGGCTGCAGAATCCCTGAGGGAGCTGGGAAGGGGCTGGAGAATCCCTGAGGAGCTGGGCAGGGGCTGCAGAATCCCTGAGGAGCTGGAAGGGGCTGAGGCTGGAGCAAAGGAGGCTCAGGGGCCCTCGTGGCTCTGCACAAGTCCCTGCCAGGAGGGCACAGCCTCAGGAGGGGACAGTCCCTGGGGCTCTGCTGCCAGGGAACAGGGACAGGAGCAGAGGGAACGGCCTCAGGCTGGGCCAGGGCAGGTTTAGGTTGGATTTTGGGAAAATTTCTGCATGGAAAGGGAGCTCAGGCCTTGGCAGGGGCTGCCCAGGGAGATTTGCAGTGCCCATCCCTGCAGGTGTCCCCTGGAGGTGGCTCTCAGAGCTCTGGGGACAAGGTGGGGATAGGTCACAGCTTGGATTCCATGACCTTGGGAATGTTCTCCAAGCTCAGGGACACAGCCCAAGTGCCAGGAGATGTCCCCACACCTGGAGTGAGCAGGTAGGAGCCATCAGGGGTGAAGCTGAGCCTGCGGAAGAACGACTTCATGCTGTCATCGTGGAACATCCGAAAGCTCCTCACCTGCAACACAGAAATCAGGATTGTGGAGAAGGCCAGGAATGTCCAGCTGCAACCCCTGGACACAAAACATCCACTTGGACCCTCCAGCCTGATGGAACTTTTCAAATAAAACCTTTAAAAAACCATGGCTCCTTCAAGCTCTCCATAAATTCTTCCCAGCTAAGAAAAATAATCCTTGATCCCTCTTGAGCTGCAAAGCAAAACACTCCCAGAGCTGTCACCTTAAAGCAGACATCAAAAACCAGCCATGACCTGGAGAACAACATCGTTCAACACCCAGGGCTGCTCAGGCATCCCAGGCTAACCCCAGGATTAGAGGTTGAAAGAGAATTTCTCCCATGGTAAAGTGCCTGCTCCCAGGCCTGTTCTTCAGTGTCCATAAAACTCTTACCAATGTTTTCCTCCAAAAAGAAAAGGAATGAAGAGAAGGAATGAAGAAAGTAATAGCCAGCCTGGAGGTGTTATTTTACTGTCACTTAAAGCTGTTTGGGAGGAAAAAAAAGCTCTTTGCTTTCCCTCTTAGGGTCAGAGTTACCTAAATTGTCCCTAATTCATATTTTTCTTCGCAATCTAACTACCTTCATGAAAATTCCAGGCTGTTAACTTTAAAATATTATTAACTTTAAAATATTATTACTATTATTACTACTGTCACATCTATTAATAAACTCCCAGCTACTGCCAGGCATGTTTGAAGTTTTTCCTGTTAAGAACTGTTTTCTCCACACAATTTTTAACTTTTACAACGAAAAGGATTGCGTTACTGCTTTCATCAGCAAGAAATTCTGGGGATGTGGTTTCAGGGTGATGATGGTGGGAGGGGATGAGCGTGAAGGTCTCTTCAAACCTTGATGATTGTACAACATAGGAATTGTTTGAAAGGAAAATATTTGATGCTTTGGTTTGATGGGACAGAAGTTGAGATGAAAGAGCCCCCAGCAGAGTTGGCAGCCCCAGCAGAAGCAGGTACCTCTCCTTCAGCTCCCGACCCCGATGGCATCTTGGTGACATTGAAGGCCACTCGCTTGGTCTGGGTGCTGTAAACTCGCAGGACCCTGCGTGGGAGAGCAGAGTCAGGCAGCAGGGAGTGAGGGGATGCAGCAGGGGGGGGAGGGACACAGAAAATCAGCCATTGCTGCCATGGCAGGGCCACCTCCCACTGTCCCCAGTGCCCAGCCTGGCCTTGGGCACTGCCAGGGATCCAGGGGCTTCACACCTTCATTGGGAATCCCATCCCATCCCTGCCCACCCTGCCAGGGAGGAAATTGTTCCTAATATCTGACCTAAACCTGTAATTTTTCAGTGTGGAGCCATTCCCTGTGTGCTGTCCCTGCATCCCCTGGCAATTGTCTCTCTCCAGCTCTCCTGGGGCTCCTCCAGGCCCTGCAAGGCCGCCCTGAGCTCAGCCCAAAGCTTCTCCTGTGCAGGTGAACAATGCCAGCTGTGCCAGCCTTTCCTGCCAGCAGAGCTGCTCCATCCCTCTGCCCATCCTGGAGCCTCCTCTGGGCTCTGCAGCAGCTCCAGCTCCTCCCTGGGTTGGACACCAGTGGAAGGTGTCCCTGCCCATGACAACTGGATGATTTAAGGTCCCCTCCAGCCCAAATTCTGTGACCAATGACCCTGCAAACATCTCAAAGACGGACCCTGAGGTGCAGGGAATGGACACAAAGTTCACAACAGCTTCTTAGAGAAGATGGAGACCAACTGTTCATGGTCCATTATGGATTTCTGGGATGCTTCTTTCAGCCCAGTGGAGGTGGTCAAAGCCTTGGGCTTTTCCCGCATTTCCACTCTGAGGGATGCTGCCAAGTGAGTGGATATCAGCCTGAGGCAGGGCTTGGACTCAGGGCTGCCCCCATCCCTCTCACAGCTCCTGAAAGGTGCCTGTGCTCACCTGGGGCTGGGCTCTTTCTCCAGCAGCACTGACACACCCAGAGCACACAGCCTCGAGCTGCACCAAGGGAAATACAGGGTGGAGAGCAGGGAAAAGGTTTTTGCAGCCAGGGTGAGAAAGTTCTGGAATGGCTGCCCGGGGAGGTGGTGCAGTCCCCATCCCTGGGTGTGTTTAACAAAGCCTGGATGTGGCACTGGGGGCCAGGGTTCAGTTGGGGCTGGGTTGGACTCGATGGTCTTGAAGATCTCTCCCAACCCAGGGATTCTGGGATTCTGTGAAATTGTCTCTCTCCAGCTTTCCTTGGGCTCCTTCAGGCCCTGCAAGGCCACCCTGAGGTCACCCCAAAGCTTCTCCTCTCCAGGTGAACAATGCCAGCTCTCCCAGCCTTTCCTGTGCTTCCTTTGACTCCAGGTTTCCCAAAAATGCCCCAGCATCTCCCTTCTCAGTCAGCACCTCAAAATACAAACCTGGACCACCAATTAAGCATTAATTAAAATTCTCCTCATGAGACACCACCAGAGGGATGTGTTTTAATGACCAAAGAATTAATGAACTCCTCACAATGCTTGGACTCCACAAGGTTTGGCAAGTCCCAGCACTTGGATTTATGGAGGAATAAGGGAATTAGGAAAGGCTGTTCCTACCTGCACTGTGGGTTCCTCAGGAGTGGGAACTCACCTTAAACACAATTAACTACATCTCCATCATCATGGAGTGCTTTGGGCTGGAAGGGACCTTAAAGATGATTTAATTCCATCCCTGCCTTGAGCAGGGACCTTGCACCATCCCAGGCTGCTCCAAAGATGAATTATCAGCTCATTAACACAACCATGCAGCCCCCAATAATGATCAATAACATAAAAACTCAATTCCTAAATGAAGATTCCTACAAAAGTTTATTTGCTGCTAAGAGAGACTGCAGGAATCATTTACCTCAAGCCAAAAAATGAACTAAAACATCAATTTACTTTCACACCAGCCTGCTTACACAACAAAATGAATAAAAAACCTCCTCATGTTTCTCTGGCATATTTCCTTTTAATTCCTTTCAACCTTGCACTGTCCCAGGCTGCTCCAAAGATGAATTTTCAGCTCATTAACACAACCATGCAGCCCCCAATAATGATCAATAACATAAAAACTTAATTCCTAAAGGAATTAAAGGAAATAAAGTCTTCCTAAAGGAAGACTCCTACAAAAGTTGATTTGCTGCTAAGAGAGACTGCAGGAATCATTAAGGACAAGCAAAAAAAATGAACTAAAATATCATTTTACTTTCACATCAACCTGCTTACACAACAAAATGAATAAAAAACCTCCTCATGTTTCTCTGGCATACTTCCTTTGAATTCCTTTCAACCTTGCACTGTCCCAGGCTGCTCCAAAGATGAATTTTCAGCTCATTAACACAACCATGCAGCTCTCTCTTAAGAGTATCAGTAATGATCAATAACATAAAAATTTAATTCCTAAAGGAATTAAAGTCTTCCTAAAGGAAGACTCCTACAAAAGTTTATTTGCTGCTAAGGGAGACTGCAGGAATCATTTACCTCAAGCCAAAAAATGAACTAAAATATCACTTTACTTTCACACCAGCCTGCTTACACAACAAAATGAATAAAAAACCTCCTCATGTTTATCTGGCATATTTCCTTTTAATTCCTTTCAACCTTGCACTGTCCCAGGCTGCTCCATGCTCCAAAGATGAATTATCAGCTCATTAACACAACCATGCAGCCCCCAATAATGATCAATAACATAAAAATTTAATTCCTAAAGGAATTAAAGGAATTAAAGTCTTCCTAAAGGAAGACTCCTACAAAAGTTGATTTGCTGCTAAGAGAGACTGCAGGAATCATTAAGCACAAGCAAAAAAATGAACTAAAATATCATTTTACTTTCACACCAGCCTGCTTACACAACAAAATGAATAAAAAACCTCCTCATGTTTATCTGGCATACTTCCTTTTAATTCCTTTTAACCTTGCACTGTCCCAGGCTGCTCCAAAGATGAATTATCAGCTCATTAACACAACCATGCGGCCCCCAATAATGATCAATAACATAAAAATTTAATTCCTAAAGGAATTAAGTCTTCCTAAAGGAAGACTCCTACAAAAGTTGATTTGCTGCTACGAGAGACTGCAGGAATCATTTACCTCAAGCCAAAAAATGAACTAAAATATCAATTTACTTTCACACCAGCCTGCTTACACAACAAAATGAATAAAAAACCTCCTCATGTTTATCTGGCACACTTCCTTTTAATTCCTTTTAACCTTGCACTGTCCCAGGCTGCTCCATGCCCAAAGATGAATTTTCAGCTCATTAACACAACCCTGCAGCCCCCAATAATGATCAATAACATAAAAACTTAATTCCTAAAGGAAGACTCCTACAAAAGTTGATTTGCTGCTAAGAGAGACTGCAGGAATCATTTACCTCAAGCCAAAAAATGAACTAAAATATCACTTTACTTTCACATCAGCCTGCTTACACAACAAAATGAATAAAAAACCTCCTCATGTTTCTCTGGCATACTTCCTTTGAATTCACCCTCCTGGAAAAAGGAATTTTCAGAAAAACCCCTCAGACCAAGAGCTCACCTGTCACAACTCAGGGTTGCAATATACTGGCCCAGAGGATCCCAGGTGACTCCTTGGACATAACTCTTGTGCTCATTGAATATTGAAACTTTCTGTCCTGAAATTACACACAGCTTTCAGATCACAAATTCCAATCTGTTATCAAACATTTCAGACATCAAACAACACAAAAAAAAATGCTTCAAAACATAGGGAAATAATATTTTAAACATAAAAGTGTTCATTGGGTGGTGGCTGATAAGACTATCAGCAAAAGTTGCTTTTAAAGTGCCAGTTAAAGGTTTGTTCACTACAAATTTGATAATTAATCAGAATTAATATTAGATTAATATTAGCAAAGGCAGGAGCTCCCTGACCCCACTGATGTTCCACCAGGGAAGGTCTCAGAGCCAAAACATTGATGAGACAAAGTTACAGAGAATTTTAGAAATACTTTGTTGAATATTGGCCACAGGAGGGATTTTTCCTATTATTTAAGTGTTGCTTTCTTGCAAAGAAATACCAGAAGCTGCCAAGTTTCAAAGCAAATAAATAGCTTTTCAAAAGGAAAGACACCAACAGAGCTCAGGCCATGCTGCACAACACCAAAAGTGAAGCAAGAAGTTTGTGCAAGAGTTTTGGGAGGGTAAAAAATGTGTGAAGTTGTTTTCTGAATACTCCAAGGTGATCAGATTCCTCAGGTGGAAATTCTGTTGGCCTGAGAATATTTTATATCCATTTATAGAGGGCCCTCACACACAGAGAAAATCACACAGAAAAACAATCGTAAAAAAGATGTTTCACATTTCTTGGGGGGGAAATGCCACAAGGCACTTCCAGCAGATGAGGAATTCCAAGGGATGACTGCAGCATTTACCTTTATTGACATCCCACATGATTGCTGTGTTATCCACAGAAGCAGATGCCATGTAATTTCCATCTGAGGTCCAACAAATATCATACACATCTTCCAAGTGGCCTCTGGAAGGCAGGAGAAACCAATTATTAATTTGAAAATGAAAAGCTACCTGTGAATATGAGTTTTATGAATTTTTAGGTTAAAAAAAAAAAAAATCTAGAGGCAAATAAAAAATTCCTGCTGGTGCTTCAAGCAGTTCTGCAAGTCTTCTCACGTCGACCTCAGCTGCCAAGAACTGCTCTTTCAGCTTAAAACCATTGCTCTTTGTCCTGTCACCACCTGATTATTCAAAATGTCCCTCTCCCTCCTTTTTCTGAGTCTCATTAACAGGGAGTTAAAAGGATTAATATTAAAGTAAATGAATTGTAGACAGTGCTGGAGTTCTACACACACTGCAAAGTGCACCATGTCAGAAACCACTGAGGACACAAAAACACTGAAAAGAAAACCAAACTGACCAAATAATAAATTACCTCAAAGTTTTAATGACTGCCCAGTTCTCCTTGTTGAGCTGAGCTTCATCATCATCCTGAAACACCAACGGCTCCAACTCTTTGCTGTCATTCAGCTTCCACAGCAAAATGACAGCATCTGCAGAAGAGACCAGAGCGAGCTGATTTCTTTCCCTTTGTCCCTTTAGTTCATTCAGGATTTCATTCAGTTTAACTCCAAAATGATTCAGGATGAGACAGGGGAGGAGCAGCTCTCACCATCCCCTCCTGAGGCCAGGATGTCCCCGCTGGGAGAGAAGCGCACGACGTTCACGGCCTTGGTGTGGCGCGCCAGGTTGGACAGGAACTCCACGATGGCTTTGCCATCCGGGCCCTTCTCCACCTTCCAGATCTGCTTGGGAGAGGGTTACAGCTTTCCAGGCAAATGGGACGGCACAGGGTCACCAGGGTGGGATCACCCAGTGCCACCAGCATCACCCCAATCCCTGTCCCCAAGGGCACGTCCAGACTGCTGTGGGACAATTCAGTGACTCCAAACCTCCCTGGGCAGCTCAGCCCAAGGCCTGACCACTCTGTGACTCTGATTTATTTTCAAATCTCCAATCTGAACCTCCCTCTGATGCAATCTGAGGCCATTTCCTCTCCTCCCTTCCCTTGGTAATGCCTCAGGTTTGAGCTTTTCTATTTTTCACATTCTGTGCTGCTTCAGTGTGTGAATCTGAGCTTCACATTCAGGGATGGTGAGCTCTGTGCACAGAGCAGGGAGACAAAACAATTCCTGCTCCAGCTGGGCACCAAGGACAAATGACCCAAATCTCAGCCCAGGAGCACAAACCCCGTGGGCTGGAGAGAGAAAAACAAGCAGGGTGGGACTGCCTGGGCTGAAGCTGGAATGGGACAATGAACTGCAAGGTGCAAATGGAGCAGAACTGATCCCAGGGACAGAGCCCGTGCCCGGCCGTGCATTTTGGGGCCATTTTGGTTCATCCTGGGTGCAGCCCTGGCTGGGCTCTGGTGCTGCCCAAGGTGCATCCATGGAGGAGATGCTGTGAATAAATCCCTGCTCTATTCTGGAGCTCTGCCCAGCTCTGCTCTAGATCAGCCTTCACAAGGCATCAGTTTCTGGTGACCAGGAATCATTGGGACATGGCAGAAGAGCCTGATCCCACCTCACTCCACCCCCCTATCAGGGAACTTATTTTATGTCAAAGAAATGACATTTTTCTAGCCCCAAAATATTTATCAAAAAGGCCCTGCAACATAAGAACCATCAGGGAAGAAGAAGTCAGTTTGCCAGTGAGGCAGGAAAAAGTTTTATGAGACAACTGGAATAAACTACTACAGAGACTATTTACAAGAGTGTGTAATGACAAGGGGGAGTGGCTTCTAACTAGGGCAGGAGGTTTACATTGAATATTAGGGTGAAATTGTTCCCTGGGAGGGTGGGGAAAGGCTGGGATGGAATTCCCAGAGCAGCTGGGGCTGTCCCTGGAAATGCCCAGGGCCAGGTTGGACACTGGGGCTTGGAGCAGCCTGGGGACAGTGGAGGTGTCCCTGCCATGGCAGGGGTGGCACTGGATGGGCTTTAAGTCCCCTTCCCACCCAAACTACCCTTTAAGTCTATATACAATCTTACACTCTTTCTTGAAACCATCCACTCCCCTTGCCATGTATCTGCCAATAACCCAATATTTTGGAAAATGAAACCAACTCAATATTGTGGATGATGAAACCAACCCCATATTTTGATAATGAATCCAATCCAGTATTTTAATAACGAAACCAACCCAATATTTTGGATAATGAAACCAACCTGATATTTTGATAACGAAACCATCCCAGTATTTTGGATACCGAAACCAACCCGATATTTTGGGTAACAACCCCCACACCCCGCCCACCTCCAGCCCAGCCCCAGCTCACCCTCACGGCCGTGTCCACCCCTGCCGAGGCCAGGCGATTCATCCTCCCATCCGCTCCATGCTGGAAGTCCAAGCTGTAAACCGGCTCCTTATTGTGCCACACGATCTCACAGGTGATGACCTTCATGTTTCCTGGAGAAAAGAGAACAAACCCCACATCGATTCTTGTTCCTTACGGCTCTGGCGGCCAAACTTCGTGCGCATTTCCCAGGCAGCGCTGGCAGAGCCTGGAATTGCACTGCAGTCATTGACAGGATGCTTTGAGGAAGGCTGTTTCTAAAAGTTGTGATTATTAAGGCTAAAGTTCCTGTTTAGGGGTTGCAAGAGGGCGGTATCAAGCCCTGTGCATCGGTTTAAGACTTGAGAGAAAAACTTTGTTGGGGGTACCAACCCTGCCCGGAATCTAAACAAGGAGCGGGACGGGCGGCCCGGCGCGGGCTGGGGAAGGGCAGAGGCGCCGCTGGCCGCTCCCGGAGCCCCGGGGATCCTCAATCCCGCTCTCCAGACCCCGAGGAGCCCCAGTCCTGCTCCCCAGAGCCCCCAAATCCCAGCGCGGCTCCCCCCGCTCGGGTCCCCCCCCACCCCTCACCTGCGGCCCGCCCGCGGCTCCCGCGCGCTCCCGCCTTCGCCCGCCCCGCGCATGCGCGCGCCCGCCCCGCGCGCCGCCTCAGGAGCCCTCAGGGACTGCCGGGGGGGGAAAAACCCCAAAAACATCGGAATAAACCTAAAATGAAAATGCCGAGTGCTGGCACCTTCTCAAAAGAGTGTTTGCTTGCTTTTTTTTTTTTTTTGTTTTGGTTTGTTTTTTAAATTTGTTTGTGTTTTTAATTTCACAGCCATTGCTCTCATTGACCGGTGTAAATATATGAAAGTCCTAATGGGTAACGTGTCCCCAAATGGGGCTCTGAGAGCTCCCCAGGCCCCACACGGCCCCACAGGCAGGGGAGGGAGCAGCAGGGGACAAAGGAAGATTAATTCTACATCACAGAATCATGGAACATTAAAAATGCCCAATGCCTGCACCTCCTTAAAAGAGTGTTTGTTTTGTTTTGTTTTTTAATTTCACAGGCATTGCTGTGCTTGACTGATGTAAATATATGTCTTAATGGGTAATGTGTCTCCAAACTTCCCTGTTTCAAAGGCAAACCTTTTGCCTTAAAAACATAATAATAATGACAAGTTACATTGTGAGAAAATGGCTTCTGCTTTCACTTCTTGCCCAAGGGAAGAAGAGCCTCTGGGCAGGGGAGGTTGAAGCCCAAAATGGGGCTCTGAGAGCTCCCCAGACCCCATACGGCCTCACAGGCAGGGGACGGAGCAGCAGAGGACAAAGGAAGATTAATTCTACATCACAAAATCATGGAATGGTTGGGGTGGAAGGGACCTTAAATTGCCACCCCTGCTATGGCAGGGACACCTCCCACTGTCCCAGGCTGCTCCAGCCCCAGTGTCCAACCTGGCCTTGGGCACTGCCAGGGATCCAGGGGCAGCCACAGCTGCTCTGGGAATTCCATCCCAGCCTTTCCTCACCTTCCCAAGGAACAATTTCATCCTAATACTCAATCTAAACCATCTCTCTTAGTGCGAAGCTATTCCCCCTTGTCCTGTCATTCCATCCTTTGAAAATTGTCACTTCCCTTCAGGTCCTGGAAGGCTGCACTGAGATCACCCCAAAGCTTCTCTTCTCCAGGCTGAACAATCCCAATTCTCTCAGCCTTTCTATTCTCATTGGAGAACTCTTTGTTGTGATCTCTGTGGCACAGCTGTCATTGTCCCCCTACTCTCTGGCCAACCCTTGAATTCTGGAGTCTCCTCCTTGGGACTGCTTTGGCTCCACATTGTGCCAGGGCCCAACACAGAGCTCAGATCCTTCCCAGCCTGGTGCTGTGGTGGCTCCATGGCAGGAGCCACCATGCTTAGGGGACACAGGGGCTGTGCCCTCCTGTGCCACCCTCATGACAGTGTGAAAAATGCCAATCACTTGTTTTAAAAATTTTAAAAGTTTAACAGCAATAAAATGGTTATAAAAATAGCAATATAATTAGAGTAATAATAATTTGGACAATTTGGATTAGGACAATATGACACAACAGAAACAAAGAGTTATGGACTCCAGGTACCTTTTTCTGGGCAGCACAAGCCCAAAAAAGGCCCCACGTTAACAAAGGATTAACCCTTAGAAACAACAGCCTGTTGCATATTCATACACCTCACACATGATGCATAAATTCCATTCAAACACAGGATTCTGTCTGGGCAGTGTCAGCTTCTTCCTCTGAATCCCAACAGCACCTTCAAGGTGGGAAGAATTTTGTTTCTTCTGATAATGGGGAATAAATTCTTTTTCTCTGAAAGATTCAGGTGTCCTGTGGCCGCTACCTCACTGACAGTCCTTTCTTTAAAAAAGCATCCTACATAGCATGGTTTCTATTTTAACATGTTTTTATGACCTAAAACTATATTTAATACACTACTTAAGAGAACGAATGCAGCATAACTTTCTAACATAACACGTATAATATTCATTTTAATATTTGCAAAAGGCCAGTCATAAAATAGGCATTTTTCACAACAATAAAACCCTGACCCGGGGGTGTAGGGCTGCAGGAGAAGCCCAGGATGGGCTGTGGGGCTGTGGCCCCACGTCCCTCGAGTCCCCTGGGCAGAGCAGCCGTGGCACAAGTGGCAGCCTGTCCCCACAGAGAGCCACGGTGGGATTTTCTGCCCAAAAGCTCACCCAGATCAGCCTCACCAAGCCTGGCACCCTCCTGGTGGTGTCTGCACTTTTACCACCGTCTGCACACTGGGATCTTCTGTGCTGTGCTCATTCCAAACCTCTCCCCCTCCTGTTGGCCAGCTGGGCCTGTCTCAGGTGAGTTATCCTGAGGGAACTCCCTCCTTTGGCAGTGTTTGAGGCCATTCATGGAATTAAGTCCTGACAGATCCAGTGCCCTCCTCATCCATCTCCATCAATCTTAACCCCAGGGAGCCCCAAACCCTGACCCACAAACCAACCCCTTCCCTCTCCATCTCTTTCCAGCACAGGGACAAGGATGTGCATGGAATAGGGGATTTTAAAATTATTTTTACCAAAGTCCTGAGGAGTTCCACAGCAGTAGGAGCTGCCTTAGGATGGTGCAAGTCCACGTGCTCGGAGAATTTCTGAAGGCGAGGAAGCTCATCCATGAATCAACAGCAGAACTTCCTGAAATTCTGGAATTTCAGCTCAGGAATTCAGCTGAATTTGGAAATTTGAAAATTTCCAAATTTGATTTTGGAAATTTCAGCTGCATTGTGGAAATTCAGCTCTCTGAAATTCAGCTCCATTCCACTAAAACCCTCTGGATTATACCAGTGCTGCTTTTCCATATCCAGGACATTCCCATCCCAGTCCAACACCAGACTGAGCCAGGCTTTATTTAGAAACAAACACAAGTGGGGATCCTGCAAACTCCAATTCGTATCTTTTTATTTTTTACAAAAAATACATTTTAACAAGTAAATAGAAACCATTTCCGTAAGTCCACCATTGTCCAAAGTGTAAATGTACATTGTAAATTTGCCATTTTTAATATAGACATGTGCTCTATTTTGCCAGGTGTCTACAAGAAATTCAGCTACGGTCTGATGAAACATAATAAATAATGATTAAGAAATGGAAAAGCTACACACCAAGAAATGGGAAATATAAACTTTGCAAAAGTCATACATAGTTATATTACAGCCACCTCTTCCCAAATCAAACATTCAATTTCTCTTGATAAAGTACAACAGTAGTGCATTCCCGTTCTTGGCATAGAGAGAGATCCTCACTGAAATACTGTCCATGGAAAGAATTCCACTGAACTGCAGCTCAAAGGGACACCAAGGGATTAACTCAGGACAGTAGCAGTGCAAAAGCCACAAGCTTGGCTTTATTTAAATTAAAAAAAAAAGATACTTCCTAAGAATTAACATACTGAACACTAATTAAATTATGTATTGAATTTCAAAGCAAGAATGATTTTTCTGGATTGATCTTTGGGTGACCAATCCCACCACAGAGGAAAAGATGGATTTGCTGTCTTTGCCACCCAGTTTGTCATTCCCAATGACTTGGGAAGAAATCCCTGCAGCTGGCTGGGAATTTCTCTTGGTACCATTGCTTCCAGGTTTTCCATGATCATGGAAAAATGGGAAGATTTAGAGCACATAACTCTAAAGGGGGGGGTGTGAAAAAGAGGAATTCCCTTTTCCTGCCTGAAATAAAAACTGTCTAAAGCTGTTGAAGCTGAACATTTTCACCCCGTTGTTTACACCACAGATAAAGAAACATCCCACCTTTTCCAAGTGCTTCCATCCAACTGGGCCATCCCCAGTTTTCAGGATAAAACCCTTAAGAACCCTTCTTTTGGTAGTACCACACAAATATTCTCCAAATATGGCCCAAATTCTCACCTACTACTCACATTTCTATCCCATGAATGCAACACAGAACACTGCTGGGAGCAATGGAACAACACTGTGGGATACACAACTCTGGGAAGGAAATCAAGGAAGTTCTTTTTTCTTTTTTCTTTGCATTTCTAAGATATTTCACTACTTTAAAAGAGGAAATACTCACAGGTATTAATGCTTATATAAGATCCAAAGTCAACCAAAAGGTGTCTGTAGAAAAGTATTAAGATTCCTAATAGTAAAAATATCTGCAAATTTAATTACAAATACATTTCCAAAGCAAAATCCTTAATTAAGTACATCAGGGAGGGTCAGTATTGACAGTGCTCCTTGAGGAGGAAGTGAACAGCTAAATGTGGAATATTTACACTGAGAGATCCAACTATGTCAAATCTATAAAGTGAAGCAGCCCCATTTACAGTCTGGAACCTACAGGTTACAATGGAAGAGCAATAAAACTCTGCTAAAACACCGAGATTTTAAGTACTGCTGATTTCATGCATTTGTTCCACCACCTGCCCTAAGATTTCATCCACCACATCAATGTCATAATTCACTTGCTGCAGGTCCAGGTCGGGCATGATGGTGGCCAGGAGCTGTCCCACGTTCACTCGCAGGGAGCGCAGCTTCAGGCTGGGGAGAGAGCAGCACAGCGTTAGCTGGGGATGGACTCGGGGTCCAGAGCTCACCTGGCACAGCTGCACTCACAATCCAGCTGGGGGTGCTCCATGACCCCCACAAACCAACAAAAAAATGGATGCAGGTAAAGCTGCATCAAGGTTATTTCTAAATCTGCCAGGTTTTCCAAGCTCTTCTTCATTTTCAGCTTCAAGGGGAATATTCCCTCAATACTAAACTGAATTCCTGTCAGAAATATTTCACAACAAGCATTGGTACAATCCTTTCCCCCACACCACCTGTATTTCTCAAAGCAGTTTTAAGGCCTGGGATTTTTATCCATTTAGAAACCCAAACTACCACAACCCACAGGAACAAAAGGAGAGGAAAAGAGAGGTGCTCCATGACTCCCACAAACCAACAAAAAAATGGATGCAGGTAAAGCTGCATCAAGGTTGTTTCTAAATCTGTCAGGTTTTCCAAGCTCTTCTTCAGTTTTCAGCTTGAAGGGGGATATTCCCTCAAATTTTCCCTCAACGTTTCAAAGCAATGCTAAACTGAATTCCTGTCAGAAATATTTCACAACAAGCATTGGTACAATCCTTTCCCCCACGGCACCTGTATTTCTCAAGGCAGTTTTAAGGCCTGGGATTTTTATCCATTTAGAAACCCAAACTACCACAACCCACAGGAACAAAAGGAGAGGAAAAGAGAGGTGCTCCATGACTCCCACAAACCAACAAAAAAATGATGCATTTTTTTCTTGATGCAGCTGCATCAAGGTTATTTCTAAAGCTGCCAGGTTTTCCAAGCTCTTCTTCAGTTTTCAGCTTGAAGGGGGATATTCCCTCAAATTTTCCCTCAACGTTTCAAACCAATACTAAACTGAATTCCTGTCAGAAATATTTCACAATAAGCATTGGTACAATCCTTTCCCCCACAGCACCTGTATTTCTCAAAGCAGTTTTAAGGCCTGGGATTTTTATCCGTTTAGAAACCCAAACTACCACAACCCACAGGAACAAAAGGAGAGAAAAAGAGCGGTGCTCCATGACTCCCACAAACCAACAAAAAAATGATGCATTTTATTCTTGATGCAGCTGCATCAAGGTTATTTCTAAATGTGCCAGGTTTTCCAAGCTCTTCTTCAGTTTTCAGCTTGAAGGGGGATATTCCCTCAAATTTTCCCTCAACGTTTCAAAGCAATACTAAACTGAATTCCTGTCAGAAATATTTCACAACAAGCATTGGTACAATCCTTTCCCCCACAGCACCTGTATTTCTCAAAGCAGTTTTAAGGCCTGGGATTTTTATCCGTTTAGAAACCCAAACTACCACAACCCACAGGAACAAAAGGAGAGAAAAAGAGAGGAGAAGGCAAGAAAGAGGAGTTGGTGCAAAGGCTTTCAAATATAAACAGGAAGTGAGAGTTCTAGCCCAGGGAAAAGGCTGTGCCTCCCTTTTTTTGGTTTCTTTCCTGGATGTCTTTGCTGTGTCCTCTTCCTGATCAAACTGTTTTGCCATGAGCCAATTCTTCTGTGGCCCATTTCCTTCCACTCTCAGATCCTTTCTCCAGCTCTCCCAGTGCTGCCATATCTCCACCAACTTGTGGGGGAAGTTACTTCCAACTCCTGCATTTATTTGCTAATTCTTTTAATAAACACACATCAGAGCTATAATGAAAAATCAAATTAAATGCTGACAGGTAATGTTTAACGTGGGTCAATTTCTTTTTTAAGACTGAGTCTGTGGAAATTATCCAGGTTATTCTTCACTCTGGATCCAGCCCGGCAGCAGGGAGGAGTCACCGGCCCGGCCCAGCAGGAGCGGGGAGGTGCCACCAGCAGAGCGCAGCGCTGGCTGTCACTGTGCTGTCACTGCACTGGCTGTCACTGTGCTGTCACTGTGCTGTCACTGTGCTGTCACTGCTGGCTGTCACTGTGCTGTCACTGCTGGCTGTCACTGCTGGATGTCACTGTGCTGTCACTGCTGGCTGTCACTGTGCTGGCTGTCACTGCTGGATGTCACTGTGCTGTCACTGCTGGCTGTCACTGCTGGCTGTCACTGCTGGATGTCACTGTGCTGTCACTGTGCTGTCACTGTGCTGTCACTGTGCTGGCTGTCACTGCTGGCTGTCACTGCTGGCTGTCACTGCTGGCTGTCACTGCTGGCTGTCACTGCACTGGCTGTCACTGCTGGCTGTCACTGTGCTTGCTCTCACTGCTGGCTGTCACTGCTGGCTGTCACTGCACTGGCTGTCACTGCACTGGCTGTCACTGCGCTGGCTGTCACTGTGCTGTCACTGCGCTGGCTGTCACTGCTGGCTGTCACTGCTGGCTGTCACTGCGCTGGCTGTCACTGCACTGGCTGTCACTGCACTGGCTGTCACTGCGCTGGCTGTCACTGTGCTGTCACTGCGCTGGCTGTCACTGCTGGCTGTCACTGCTGGCTGTCACTGCTGGCTGTCACTGCTGGCTGTCACTGCGCTGGCTGTCACTGCGCTGGCTGTCACTGCGCTGGCTGTCACTGCACTGGCTCTCACTGCACTGGCTCTCACTGCTGGCTGTCACTGCGCTGGCTGTCACTGCTGGATGTCACTGTGCTGTCACTGCGCTGGCTGTCACTGTGCTGTCACTGCTGGCTGTCACTGCTGGCTGTCACTGCACTGGCTGTCACTGCTGGCTGTCACTGCTGGCTGTCACTGCTGGCTGTCACTGCGCTGGCTGTCACTGCTGGCTGTCACTGCTGGCTGTCACTGCTGGCTGTCACTGCCCTGCCACCCCAGCACCACCGGGGCTTCCTGCAGCTTCGGCCCCGGCAGGAGCTCACAGGTGCTCTGTGGAATTTTCAGGGGATTTTTCCCAGCCCATCGGTCCAATTGGTCCAAGTCCCTCAGCAGCAGCTCTGCCCTGCTGAGCTCTCTCCAGTTTGGTGGCATCAGGAATGTATTGAGTTCATTTGGCTCTGTCACCCAGGCCATGAATCCCAGATCCCCAGGGCTGGAAGAGAACTTTGGGATTATCCAGTCCAACAATCCCCCAAAATGACATCCCCAGGGCTCCTGCTGAACACTCCCACAGACAGCGACTCCAAACCTCCCTGGGCAGCTCAGCCCAAGGCCTGACCACTCTGGAGGGAAATTTTCTGTGCCAGTCTCCAACCTGAGCCTGCCCTGGTGCCATCTGAGGCCATTTCCTCTCCTCCTTTCCCTGCCCCTGCTGTCAGGAGCTGTGCAGAGCACTGAGGTCCCCCCTGATCCCCTTTTCTCCAGGCTGAGCCCCCCCAGCTCCCTCAGCAGCTTCTCCCTGGATGTTTTCCAGCCCCTCCCTGGCCATGCTCCAGCCCCTCAATGCCCTTTTAAAGTGGCACAGAAGTGGACACAGGACTTGAGGTGCAAAAGCCTTTTCCATCCTTGGCCTTGCTGCTGCTCCCCAGTCTGCCCTCAGTCACCCCACGCTGCTCGTCCTTACTCCCTTTTGACTCACATGGGGCTCCAGGTGGCTTCCAGGCAGATTTATTCCTTGTTTTCCCTGGGACTGAGGCTGCAGTGACAGGATGGAGCTCTGGCTGTCCTAAATATGAGCATAACAACTGCCTTTTTCCAGAATGTTAACTTCTGCAGATACTACAAGGCCCTCAGCTCCCTCTGAAATGCCTCTCATCTGGTGCCATGGATCAATTTGCTGAATTGATCCCTTAACTGAGTCCCCTTTTATCCCAGCTGATGCTCCCCCTTTGATTCTCCCCTAGCAGGGACCTCAGCTCACTCTGCTTCCCCCTGCTCTGGGTTTTTTCTGGGTGTGCTGTTCCCACTTCCCAAGAGCTCCAAGCTCTCCAGCTGGAAGTTTCAAACCTTGTTGAATTCCAAGACACACCCCAGACCCTGATTCCACAGGATTTGCCTGCAGCAAGGAGTTCTTACAGGAAAGTTTCAAATCCAGACTCTTCAGCTGATTCAAGAGAGGAAAAACAGACTCTCAAAGTGAAGTTCATTACAGCAGAAAATAATGATCACCCTCCTCTTTCCTGCCTCCCTTTTCTCTCCTTGGTTTGCAAGTTGTGTTTAGAAATTATTCAACATTTGGGATATTTTCAGAAGCATCTGTTTGCTATTCTGTTGGGGCCAATCCTGCTCACACAAATCATAAATCACAAACATCACTTGATAAAAAAGAAAAAAACAACAACATTAGTTAGGAGTCACAAAAGGCAGTAGAAAAGAATTGCAAGCATCACATTTTATTATACAATTATCAAACATAACCTTCATCAAAACATTTGAAATACAACCAACAAGCAAAAATCTTGCAATAACATCTAGAAAGAACAAAACGGATACCTTTCTCCATCAGAAAAATTTACAGAGTCTTCTACATTACTGGTGGTAGAATCATTTGCACGTGCTACAGCCTGGGGGATTGAAGCTTTTAACTGAGCCAGCTCTGCCTTGAGCTCCTCACACTGACAGGCCATTTGGCTCTTCTCCACTTCCAGGACTTCAATCTGCCAATCAAAAGAAAAATAAAGCTGTGAAAACGATTCAAAACCTTGTGTAGTAGAAGTGCTGTGAAACAGGGAGTAAAAAATAGAGATAATGACAGTGTTAGGGGTGTTTTAGCAGCTTACCTGGCTTTTGTAGCTGTCCCTCTCAGTGGTGCACTTGTCCAGCTGCCTGAAAACATCATCCAGCTGCACGGCCATCTCATCCAGCTCACTCCTGCTCTCTCCATCAGCACATTTGCTGCACTCAGTCTTTAGGTTCTGCAGGGTGCTGCACTGCTCCCTGAGCGTTGCTATCTCGCCCAGGGCCTGCTCATAGAGAGCTGTCACCTCTGCCAGGCTCCTCCCATCAGCGTTCCCTTCCTCACAGGAGGGAGCTGTCTCCGTGGCCTGATGGCACATCTCCTTTTTCACACATTTATTATTCATCTCCAAAAGCTGCTGCTCCAGTGTCTGCACCTGTTTGGTTAACGCTTCGCATTTGCTTTGGTACATTTCTTTTTCTCTGTTCAACGATTGCAGCTGATTTTTCAGTTCGTTTTCCATCTCTACAGACGTCTCAGGAACACCATTGACCTTGGGCTGCTCCTTTTCCATCCCTGGCCCAGGAAGGTGGACTGGGATGTCTTCCACCTCCTCCTTTTTCACCACCAGCTTTGGGAGCTCTGTCTGTGTGGCTGAGCTCAGCTGTTCACTTCTTGCCTCTGACGTGGTGGCACTGCAGGGCTCCCCCACGGCAGAGTTTTCCTTCTGCTGCTCCTCCTGATCCAAATTGATGCATTCTGTTTTTACCACGGGAACATCAGGATCTGCTGAAGGCTTTGGGGTGCTGCTCTCCTCTAAAATGATGACATCTTCATCATCATCATCCTCCTCCTCGTGGTTGTTGAATGTTTTGTCGCTGAGCCGAGGCGTCTTTAGGGACACGGGGGTCGCACAGCTCTGCGTCCTCCTTTTGAGGCTGAGGAGGAAAACGTGAAAATAATCATTATTTATTAAAATATTAAAATCATCGCTTTATTTGCTTAAATTCTTTGCCAAATTATTTGTTTCCAAGCACGTGCAGTGTTTCTCTGAGCACTGTTCCAAAACTACCACTCAAAAAAATCACCTGCATGGGATTTTAATCAGAATAAATTGCTGTAAAAACGAGTGCCTGCCATCCACACTCCCACATCATTCTGAAACACACCCAGCATCCCCAGAACACCCCCACGGAGTTTCAGGAAAACTGAAAGCCTGTGGAGTGTGGAGAACACAAATTCTGTTCCTGAGCACACAAATCACTAAAAATGCTCCTTTCTCATTTTCTTACATTCACTTTTGTACTCGATGAAGTCTCCTGGAGCTTCCCATGCTCCCAGAATTCCCACAGGAATTTCAGCAGCTGAAGCTTCCCATAATCATCATTTTCATTCATTTCTCCCCATCATTTTCATTCATTTATTAATTTTAGAAATAAACAGGAATCTCCTTTGTACAGGTCCACTCACCTGCTATCAGCATCCAGATGAGGAGAAGATACTTTAATTAAAATGGGCAGAGATCTTCTAACAGAAGCATCTGAGGATTTTGGTATAAGTAACCTTGGAAGAGCTTCCTTTGCAGTCGAAGATGAGAATGGTTTGAAGTCTTTACTTGAAGAAACAGATGTTTTTAAAAATATTTCATTATTGATCTATAAGACAATGTAAGTTAAGAATGGAAATAAACAGATATTAGTAGATTCTTCAGGAGAGATTTAAGCAATTCTTTATATACCAACACCTAAAATTCTGACATTTCTATATCCAAGTACCTCCTTGAACCCTGGCTCAGGATTTTGGGATGATAAATGCTGACTAGACTACTGCAAATCCACTTTTTCATTTTAAAGTGCTGTGCAGAATCCCAGGCAAGAGCTTTTCCCAAGCTGTGTCTCTGTCTGGAGTTTGCCCACCAGGACAGACATCTCTGGGAAAGCTGCTCAGGGTTCACTCAATTGGCCCAAAATGAGCAATTTTTTCACTTTTCGAAATTCCTTTTGTAGTGGGGGAGATTCAATGGCAGAGAAACAGTAAAATGAAATAAATAGGTTAAACCAGCACATGCAGCATCTCTTCTCCAGAAATGATCTTAGGTCAGAAATTGACTTTGAATGCAACTGAAATGAAATCCTACTTAAAAAATTTGATTCTGAGTTAGAATCCAGACCTCCCCATCAAACACCTGGATCTGCATCTGGGTTTAACCTGAATTTGAGTGTCTCCCTGCACAAGTGTAGCTGTTCCACCTCTGTCTGTCCCCACTGAAATCCCCACTTTTATGGGCATCTTTACTTTATATCCTCATCACATCTCTGTCCAACAAATCCCCTTTCAAGGGGTTTGTTGGGGTTTTAATGTCCTCTTTCAAGAACTGGGTGTCCTGCCACAAAAACAGCCACCAGTGACTGCCACCCCCTCCAGTTCTGGCCAGGGACCTTTGTCCCTCTCAAACTCCTTCCTAAGGAGAAAGGTGGTGGATTTTCCAGCTAAGAAAGGGGATTTGGGGTTTCCTCATGGTGAGCAAATCCTGCAAAGTAAAGTGGATGTTGAAGCAGACCCAGGGCAGGCTCCTGGCAGCCCCAGCAGTTACCTGGTGGCTGTACTCCAGTCTCTTCTTCAGTTTTTCCCTGTCCCTGCACAGCAGCAAGGAAAGAATAGAAATGAAAAGTTTAGATTCAAACTGTTCATTCATTATAAAAACTAAATCTAAGATCTCAAAGCAACCACAATACTCCTCATCTCAGCTAGGTACAATAACCCAAGTATTCTTGTTTATTGAATGAAAATTTCCTCAGAAAGCTGGAAGCTTATCTGAGGTTAGCTTAACTTCCAACACGTTCCCTCTAGATTATTGATTAAAATATTTACAACAACCCCAAACTCCCACTTCTAGAATATAAGGCAGCATCACAATTACCTAAATCAGTTTTTGTCATACACCTTAGCTAAGAAGCCTTTTATTCCTAAATAAATGTATTGATCTTTTCAATATGCTTCAACGTGGGCCTTTGAAAGTTACACAGCCAAGGTCTCCTGAGAGCGCTCAGTTTGTTGATGGGAATCCCAACTGATCATTTATTGATGGGATGTCCCAAACTGATTGTTCATTTATTTATAGGACACCCCAAACTGATTGTTCATTTATTGATGGGACACCCCAAACTGATTGTTCATTTATTGATGGGATCCCAAACTGATTGTTCATTTATTGATGGGACACCCCAAACTGATTGTTCATTTATTTATAGGACACCCCAAACTGATTGTTCATTTATTGATGGGACACCCCAAACTGATTGTTCATTTATTTATAGGACATCCCAAACTGATTGTTCATTTATTTATAGGACATCCCAACTGACTGTTCATTTATTGATGGGATCCCAAACTGATTGCTCATTTATTGATGGGACACCCCAAACTGATTGTTCATTTATTTATAGGACACCCCAAACTGATTGTTCATTTATTGATGGGATGTCCCAAACTGTTTGTTCATTTATTGATGGGATGTCCCAAAATGATTGTTCATTTATTGATGGGATGTCCCAAACTGATTGTTCATTTATTGATGGGATCCCAAACTGATTGTTCATTTATTGATGGGACACCCCAAACTGATTATCCATTTATTGATGGGACACTCCAAACTGATTGTTCATTTATTGATGGGACACCCCAAACTGATTGTTCATTTATTGATGGGATGTCCCAAACTGATTGTTCATTTATTGATGGGATGTCCCAAACTGATTGTTCATTTATTTATAGGACACCCCAAAATGATTGTTCATTTATTTATAGGACACCCCAAACTGTTTGTTCATTTATTGATGGGATCCCAAACTGATTGTTCATTTATTTATAGGACATCCCAAACTGATTGTTCATTTATTAATGGGACACCCCAAACTGATTGTTCATTTATTGATGGGACATCCCAAACTGATTGTTCATTTATTGATGGGACATCCCAAACTGATTGTTCATTTATTGATGGGATCCCAAACTGATTGTTCATTTATTTATAGGACACCCCAAACTGACTGTTCATTTATTGATGGGATGTCCCAAACTGATTGTTCATTTATTGATGGGATCCCAAACTGATTGTTCATTTATTTATAGGACACCCCAAACTGATTGTTCATTTATTGATGGGACACCCCAAACTGATTGTTCATTTATTGATGGGACACCACAAACTGATTGTTCATTTATTGATGGGATGTCCCAAACTGATTGTTCATTTATTGATGGGACATCCCAAACTGATTGTTCATTTATTGATGGGATGTCCCAAACTGATTGTTCATTTATTGATGGGACACCCCAAACTGATTGTTCATTTATTGATGGGATCCCAAACTGATTGTTCATTTATTGATGGGATGTCCCAAACTGATTGTTCATTTATTGATGGGATCCCAAACTGATTGTTCATTTATTTATAGGACACCCCAAACTGATTGTTCATTTATTGATGGGATGTCCCAAACTGATTGTTCATTTATTGATGGGACATCCCAAACTGATTGTTCATTTATTGATGGGACACCCCAAACTGATTGTTCATTTATTGATGGGACATCCCAAACTGATTGTTCATTTATTTATAGGACACCCCAAACTGATTGTTCATTTATTGATGGGATCCCAAACTGATTGTTCATTTATTGATGGGACACCCCAAACTGACTGTTCATTTATTGATGGGACACCCCAAACTGATTGTTCATTTATTGATGGGACACCCCAAACTGATTGTTCATTTATTGATGGGACACCCCAAACTGATTGTTCATTTATTGATGGGACACCCCAAACTGATTGTTCATTTATTGATGGGATCCCAAACTGATTGTTCATTTATTTCTGAGACAGTCCAAACTGATTATCCATTTATTGATGGGATCCCAAACTGATTGTTCATTTATTGATGGGATCCCAAACTGATTGTTCATTTATTAATGGGACATCCCAAACTGATTGTTCATTTATTGATGGGATCCCAAACTGATTGTTCATTTATTTATAGGACACCCCAAACTGATTGTTCATTTATTGATGGGACATCCCAACTGATTGTTCATTTATTGATGGGACACCCCAAACTGATTGTTCATTTATTGATGGGATCCCAAACTGATTGTTCATTTATTGATGGGATCCCAAACTGATTGTTCATTTATTTATAGGACACCCCAAACTGATTGTTCATTTATTGATGGGATGTCCCAAACTGATTGTTCATTTATTGATGGGATCCCAAACTGATTGTTCATTTATTTATAGGACACCCCAAACTGATTGTTCATTTATTGATGGGATGTCCCAAACTGTTTGTTCATTTATTGATGGGATGTCCCAACTGATTGTTCATTTATTGATGGGATCCCAAACTGATTGTTCATTTATTGATGGGATGTCCCAAACTGATTGTTCATTTATTGATGGGACACCCCAACCTGATTGTTCATTTATTGATGGGATCCCAAACTGATTGTTCATTTATTGATGGGACACCCTAAACTGATTGTTCATTTATTGATGGGATCCCAAACTGATTGTTCATTTATTGATGGGACATCCCAAACTGATTGTTCCCACACTGCCAAATCCTCTGGAACATCTCTCTGGGAGCTGGGCTGTCACCCCAAAAGCTGCCCAGCTGTCCTGGGTAGTGTTTAGAGCCCCGCAGAAGTCTCAGAACTCACTTTTTCTTGTAGGTTTTCTCGTACGTGGGGTGTATTAAATCGTCATCCTCCGGCTCTTCTGGCACGTTACAATTCCTGAGGGAAGGAAGAGAACAGAGCAAAGCCCACAGGAGAAGGAAGGAGCTGAGCCCCCCTGCTGCTGCCAGGGGGCTGTGAGGACGGGGGTCCCTTACCTGAACTGGGGGTCGGGGTTCAGGGAGCAGTACCACTTCTCGGGCAGGTGCTCGATCCCGTCCGGCAGCTTGCGCCACTTGAGGCAGGCGTCGCACTGCACCCACGTCTGGTCAGGCTGCTTCCTGAAAACCCACATCACTCAGCACCTGCAGCCAGGGAGGGCTCTCCTGGCACACAGAGCAGGGACAGAAGCCAGGGAGGGCTCTCCTGGCACACAGAGCAGGGACAGAAGCCAGGGAGGGCTCTCCTGGCACACAGAGCAGGGACAGAAGCCAGGGAGGGCTCTCCTGGCACACAGAGCAGGGACAGAGCGCTCAGCTCCCTGCTGTCACACGCGGGACTCACTGGATCTCCTCGACGGGCAGAGCCAAGGGATATTCCTCGTTTTTCTTGGTTTTCATCTCGTTCCAGTAATCGTTGAGCTTCTCTCCCAGTGCTGCTATTGTGAGTCTGCGAAGAAAAGAATTCAAAGATCACCTTGAACAATCCAATTCTAGCACAGAAAGAACCTTTATAAACTCCAGTGACAGAAAAAGTGCACGAACCACTTCAATATTTCTAATTGCACAAGAGTGGGAAAAAAGCTTTTCTAAAACCTTTTCCCTTTTTTATTTTATAAAAAGGTTTTTTAATTTAGAAACCTGTAGAAGCGAGGAATTGTCTGAAGTCATGTTTGTCAGCAAAGGAACTCCTGGGAATACAAGTCAGAGCACAAAGACTGAAATCAAAAGTGCTGCTGATGGACAGAGCAAATCCTGGAGGGGCTTCACCAGCTCAGCCTCAACCTGGGAATTTCAAAAAGCACAAAACCAATCCAGCAGCTGACCCTGGTTCTGGCTGCTCCTGCACACCCCAAGCGCAGGTTGTTCATGGCTACGCTCAGGCTGCTGTCCAACTTTACAACAAGGAGCTGGCAAACATTTGATACAAACTCTGCACTCTGATAAAAGGAGCAGCTCAGCTTCACTCAGGGTGATTTTCAGTTTTGTTTCTCAGTTTTTTGTTTGGTGCAGCTCAGGGAGTGCCAGAGCTGGCACGGCCAGGAGGGAGAGGTGAGCAACAACCACAAAGGCCCCAGGGAGGGGAGGGAGCCCCTGGAATCCTCTGAGCAATCCAGTGCATGAGTAACCAGCCCAGCCCTCAAACCAACACCAGTGTTTGTGCAGTGAGCTCAAAGTGTGACCAGAGCCTGGATCCAGGTCAGCTCTGCAGGAACTGCTGAGCCAGGGGACACAGAAGGGCAGAAAGGAGCAGTGAGCCATGGATGGCACCACATCCATTTTGTGGGGAGGGAGAAGTGCAGGGCACCTTTCCATCATCGGGTTCACAACTTTCCAGCCCAAACCAAAATATTTTGTGAAATCCTGGAGCGCTCCTGGCACAAAAAGCTGGATCTGTCTCAAGTGTGGTGTCCCTGTGCCCAGCCACGTCCCAAGTGCAGGGGAGGTGGCTGGGGGTGACACCAGACAAAGCTGGGGAGTTCCATTCCCATTCACAGCACTGAAAGCACAGGAAATGCAGCAGCTGCTGCTGCATGGAATGAATGCAGCTGCCACGGGGAATGCTCCTGGTGACAAAGAGCTCAGCAGAGTGGGGACACCACAGCCAGGTCCTGCAGGAATCCCTGCAGGAATCCCTGCAGGAATGGGAACTCCATGGCCCCAGGAGCTGACGGAGCAGCCAGGACAGGAGAAGCTGTTTTGTTCCTGAAGCAGCAGCTGGGTGAATTCCCTCTCCTCAGATGAACTTGGCTCATTATAATTTAATTGTAAGATGAACTCACTCCTCCACCCCAAAGTTGTGTCCAGGAACAACTGGATGAGGCACTCTGAGGTTTGGAGGTCTTTTCCAGCTTTAATAATCCTCTGGTTCTCCCCCCTTGTCTGGATATTGACTTAATTACAGTTTTTGGACATGGTTGGGCACAAATTCCAGATTTCCTGGGGTGCTGACACACAAATCAAACCCAAGGCATTGAGGAAACCTCCTTTTCATGTAAAGTGTTCAAAACACCCCAAAAAGTGGGAAAATTCCCTGCTCCCTGTGCCTGCCCAGGGCATTCCCAGCTCCTGTGCCAAGGGAACTGCTGGTGCCACACACAGGAAATGCTTCAATCAATGTTTGCAATCAATGCCCAACATTTCCACATTAAAATCCACATTAAAAGCCCTGCTGGGCACATGGAAAATGCCTCCTCCTGAACAGCACCTAAAGAATATCCAGGAAAAACATGGGAACAAGGTGCTGTGGCTATTGTGGGAAAATATTTACAAGGAAAGAGGAGGGCAGACAAAAAAGGATCTAAAAAGAACTGTCTGCATTTAAACCAGGTTTGGCCACAACACCAGAAACTTTTATTCTTCCTATTTAAAGAAGCAGCTTTATCAAGTGTTTGCCAGGAAATAATAATAATATGGGCTAGAAAATGCAGATAAAAATACCTGTATTCATTGGTGTAGTCAAAATCCTGTTTGTTGTGAGTTGGTTTGAGGAAGTTGCACTCAATAATCCCAACAACACCCACACCCATGTTGTTTGCCTGCAAGGAATTAAAGTTTATCAGGAAAACCAACACAAAATCCACGCCAACATTGCAAGAGTTTGCTGGAGGTAATAATTAACTGTATCTACACTGGGTAAAAAGGATTTTCTGGCTTGTGACTGCTCTGCAAGGAGAAAGTCTTGCTAGAAACCCCTAAAGAACAAATCCTCTGCTTTACCCCTCTTTTTGTCCTGAAAGATGGGCTCACATTCATATTTGTATCAAATTCATTTTTGTATCAAACAGCCTCAAAACCAAACAACTTAATACAATTTTGAACTTCTGCACACAGTAAAAAAAGGTGATTTTATAAAGTATACATCAATATCTTGCTTTCCATCCATATTTTTTTAAATCAGTGCTTGAATGGAATTTATCAAGATGCTGAAATACTCTGAAGCCTCAATTTCTTACCTTTAACTGACAGCCAACTCTTTCATAAGCTTTGATGAGTCTGTTTTTGTGGTACATCATTATTCCATAGTGATCTTTGTTCCTGCAGTTAAATCCAAAAGTAATTCTGACTGTTTTGGCCTTTGGGCAGATATTAAGGAAAAATAGGGTGAATTTCAGAGAACACAAAAAATAAGAGTTAATCTGAGTGGGTCTTAAGAGCTTTCTTATATTGAAGAAAATTCCTTCAGTAGGACTTAAAAAAAACCAGAACAAAACAACAACAACAAAAAACCAAACCAAACAAACACCAAAAACCCCACAAAAAATAACCCAAAATGTATCAACAGAACTGAACAAAATCCAGTCACAGAATTCAGTTCTGCAAAGGAAACATTAAAGGATACATTGAGAAATTTGGGTCTGTAAATATCCCTCTCAATGAAGGCCAAACTTTTGGAAACCAGCTGTGTTTTCACTTTCTGCCCTCTCAGGATGATCTGCATGGTTGGCTTCAGGTACAAAATACTGCAGTAAGCCTACAAAACAGATTCTGTTAAAATGAAAACATTTACACCCTCCAGCTTCCAAAAACAATCCCAATTTTCAAGACCCAACACGTACTCTTAGGGAGTAATCACTTTCTGGAACAATCTGGTCCATCCTCTCCTGTTTTTTGTAGCCTCTTTTGCCTGTTTCATCCAAGTCTTCTGGAATTCTGATGTCATATTTGTCCTTGTCAAAGTCAAATTCTGGTTTGTCATTTTTGTCTCTAAGAATGAAGATGGGAAAATGCATTAATTATAGGGGGGAAAAAAGCAAATGCAAAAGGAGGTGTTGTGGTGGAGGCAGGAAAGAAGGGAAAAAGGGGAATTCCTCAGAGATTTGCTAAAATAAAAAATGGGAAGCTGGATTCAAATGTGTAAACTGCACACAGCTTGTTCCAGTTATTCCACACACAAAGAACCCCCAAATCCTTCTGTGTTTGCACACAATGAAAGAAAATATGAAATTCATGAGAGGTAAGAGACTGGATTTGCCTGAATTTCTAAGGTTCCAAATCCTTCTATGTTTGCACACAGTGAAAGAAAATATGAAATTAATGAGAGGTAAGAGATTGGATTTCTCTTCCTGAGGTTCCAGATGCTTCTGTGTTTGCAAACACTGGAAGAAAATGTGAGATTAATGACAGGTAAGAGACTGGGTTTATCTTTCTAAGATTCCAAATTCTTCTGTGTTTGCAAACACTGAAAGAAAATGTGACATAAGTGAGATGTAAGACTGGATTTCTCTTACTTTCTAACATTCCAAATCCTTCTTTGTTTGTATACACTGAAAGAAAATATGAAATTAGTGAAAAGTAAGAGACTGGATTTCTCTTACTTTTTAAGACTACAAATCCTTCTATATTTGCCTACACTGAAAGAAAATGTGAAATTAGTGAGATGTAAGAGACTGGATTTCTCTTACTTTGTAAGATTCCAAATCCTTCTGTGTTTGCACACACTGAAAGAAAATGTGAAATGAATGAAATGTAAAAGACTGCGTTTCTCCTACTTTCTAAGATTCCAAATCCTTTTATGTTTGCACACACTGAAAGAAAATATGAACTTGATGAGATGTAAGAGACTGAGTTTATCTTTCTAAAATTCCAAATTCTTCTATGTTTGCACACTGAAAGAAAACGTGAAATTAGTGGGGTGTGAAAGACTGGATTTCTCCATTACTTTTTAAGACTCCAAATCCTGTGTTTGCAAACACTGAAAATGTGAAATTAAAGAGAGGTAAGGGACTCGATTTCTCTTACTGAGGTTCCAGATACTTCTATGTTTGCAAACACTGAAAGAAAATGTGGAATTAGTGAGAGATAAAAGACTGGATTTCTCTTACTTTCTAAGATTGCAAAGCCTTTTATGTTTGCATACACTGAAAGAAAATATGAAATTAAAGAGAGGCAAGGGACTGGGTTTCTCTTACTTTCTGAGGTTCCAAATCCTTGTATGCTTGTACACACTGAAAGAAAATGTGAAATTAGTGAGATGTAAAAGACTGGATTTCTCTTACTTTCTAACATTCCAAATCCTTCTATATTTGCATACACTGAAAGAAAATATAAATTAGTGAGATGTAAGGGACTGGATTTCTCTTACTTTGTAAGATTCCAGATCCTTCTGTGTTTGCAAACACTGAAAGAAAATGTGAAAAGTGAGAGGTAAGAGACTGGGTTTATCTTACTTTCTAAGATTCCAAATCCTTCTGTATTTGTATAGACTGAAGGAAAATATGAGATTAATGAGATGTAAGAGACTGGATTTCTCTTAATTTCTAAGATTCCAAATCCTTCTATGCTTGCAAATACTGAAAGAAAATATGAAATTAAAGAGAGGTAAGGGACTGGGTTTCTCTTGTTTTCTGAGATTCCAGATCCTTCTATGTTTTTTTCAGTGTATGCAAAGAGTGAAATTAATGAGATGTAAAAGACTGGATTTCTCTTACTTCCTAAGGTTCCAAATCCTTCTGTGTTTGCATACCCTGAAAGAAAATATGAGATTAATGAGAGGTAAGGGACTGGGTTTCTCTTACTGAGGTTCCAGATGCTTCCATGTTTGCACACACTGAAAGAAAATACTAAATTAGTGAGATGTAAGGGACTGGATTTCTCTTACTTCGTAAGATTCCAAATCCTTCTGTGTTTGCAAATACTGAAAGAAAATGTGAAATTAAAGAGATGTAAAAGACTGGGTTTCTCTTACTTTCGGAGGTTCCAGATGATGATCCTGGTGCCCTTCTTGCCAATGATGGCATCGAGCTCTGCCAGCAGCTTCTCCTCAGTGTTGAACAGGGAGTGGGTGAGGATGGCCCTGAGGCTGTTCCTGCACTCCGCGGGGTCACTGAGCTGCCGTGGGCTGAGTCAAGGACAGGGACAGGGACAGGACTGGAGCGGAACTGCAGCAAATGGGAAACGTCAGCACTGAGTGCCCCAATCCCACTGCACATCCCAGGAAATCCCAAATCCCACTGCACATCCCAGGGAATCCCAAATCCCACTGCACATCCCAGGGAAATCCCAAATCCCCCTGCACATCCCAGGGAAATGGAAATGTCAGCACTCAGTGCCCCAATCCCACTGCACATCCCAGGGAATCCCAAATCCCACTGCACATCCCAGGGAAATCCCAAATCCCACTGCACATCCCAGGGAATGTCAGCACTCAGTGCCCAAATCCCACTGCACATCCCAGGGAATGTCAGCACTGAGTGCCCCAATCCCACTGCACATCCAGGGAAATCCCAAATCCCACTGCACATCCCAGGGAAACGTCAGCACTCAGATCCCAAATCCATCCCACTGCACATCCCAGGGAAATCCCAAATCCCACTGCACATCCCAGGGAATGTCAGCACTCAGTGCCCCAATCCCACTGCACATCCCAGGGAAATCCCAAATCCCACTGCACATCCCAGGAAACGTCAGCACTCAGATCCCAAATCCCACTGCACGTCCCAGGGAATCCCAAATCCCACTGCACATCCCAGGAAACGTCAGCACTCAGAGCCCCAATCCACTGCACATCCCAGGGAAATCCCAAATCCCACTGCACATCCCAGGAAATCCCAAATCCCACTGCACATCCCAGGGAAACGTCAGCACTCAGAGCCCCAATCCCACTGCACATCCCAAGGAAATCCCAAATCCCACTGCACATCCCAGGAAATCCCAAATCCCACTGCACATCCCAGGAAATCCCAAATCCCACTGCACATCCCAGGGAATGTCAGCACTCAGAGCCCCAATCCCACTGCACATCCCAGGAAATCCCAAATCCCACTGCACATCCCAGGAAATCCCAAATCCCACTGCACATCCCAGGGAATGTCAGCACTCAGATCCCAAATCCTACTGCACATCCCAGGGAAATCCCAAATCCCACTGCTCATCCCAGGAAGTGTCAGCACTGAGTGCCCCAATCCCACTGCAAATCCCAGGAAATGTCAGCATAGATGTTTGAAACTGAAAAATTTTGGATAAAATTTTTTGGATCAACTCATTTTTGATACAAATTATATCCAATTAAAAATTTTATATCAAAATTATATCCAAAAAAATGATATACGTTTGGAATTTTAATATAAAAACCCGTTATATAAATTTGAAAATTTGATTCAAATTTTCATATAAATTCATAGAAATATTCACAGAAATTGTTATAAATTATATCAAATTTGAAATTTGATATAAAATTAAATTTAAAAATAGATATAAATTTAAATTTAAAAATTGATATAAATTTAATTTTTTATATAAATTTGAAATTTTGATATAAACACCGATATATAAATTTGATATAAACTTTCATATAAATTCATATAAATATTCACGTAAATTGTTATAAATTATATCAAATTTTAAATTTGAAATAAAATTAAAATTTAAAAATTGATATAAGTTTAAATTTTGTATATAAATTTGAAATTTTGATATAAGCACCGATATATAAATCTGAAAATTTGATATAAACTTTCATATAAATTCATATAAAAATTCACGTAGATTGTTATAAATTATAGCAAATTTTAAATTTGATATAAAATTAAATTTAAAAATTGATATAAATTTAAATTTAAAAATTGATATAAGTTTAAATTTTTTATATCAATTTGAAATTTTGATATAAACACCGATATATAAATTTGAAAATCTGATAAAATCTTTCATATAAATTCATATAAATATTCACATAAATTGTTATAAATTATATCAAATTTTAAAGTTGATATGAAATTAGATTTAAAAATCGATATAAGTTTAAATTTTCTATATCAATCTGAAATTTTGATATAAACACCAATATATAAATTTGAAAATTTGATATAAACTTTCACATAAATTCATTTTTGATATAAACTAGATCAAATTTTAAAATTGATATAAAATTATATTAAAAATTGATATAAATTTGAAATTTTCATATGTTTGAAATTGTCATATAAACACTGACATATAAATTTTTAAATTTATATACATTTTCATATAAATTATATCAAATTTGAAAATTTGATATAAATTTGAAAATTGATATAAGTTTGAAAATTTGATATGAATTTCAAAAATTTTCTTATCTCCAAGGAAAAAATTGATATAAACATCCATGTATAAATTTGAAAAATTGATGTAAGTTTTTATATAAATTCATGTTTGATATAAATTATATTAAATTTGAAAATTTGATATAAATTTGATAATTTTGTATAAATTCGATAATATGAATTTTCATATAAATTCATGTTTGATATAAATTATATTAAATTTGAAAATTTGATATGAATTTGATAATTTTGTATAAATTTGATAATTTAATATGAATTTTCATATAAATTCATGCTTGATATAAATTATATTGAATTTGAAACTTTGATATAAATTTGATAATTTTGTATAAATTTGATCATTTCATATGAATTTTTATATAAATTCATGTTTGATATAAATTATATTAAATTTGAAAATTTGATATGAATTTGATAATTTTGTATAAATTTGATCATTTTATATGAATTTTCATATAAATTCATGCTTGATATAAATTATATTAAATTTGAAAATTTGATATAAATTTGATACTTTTATATAAATTCGATAATTTAATATGAATTTTCATATAAATTCATGTTTGATATAAATTATATTAAATTTGAAAATTTGATATGAATTTGATAATTTTGTATACATTTGATAATATGAATTTCCATATAAATTCATGTTTGATAAAAATTATATTAAATTTGAAAATTTGATATAAATTTGATAATTTTGTATACATTTGATAATATGAATTTTCATATAAATTCATGTTTGATAAAAATTATATTAAATTTGAAAATTTGATATAAATTTGATAATTTTGTATACATTTGATAATATGAATTTCCATATAAATTCATGTTTGATAAAAATTTTATTAAATTTGAAAATTTGATATAAATTTGATAATTTTGTATACATTTGATAATATGAATTTCCATATAAATTCATGTTTGATAAAAATTTTATTAAATTTGAAAATTTGATATGAATTTGATAATTTTATATAAATTCGATAATAAGAATTTTCATATAAATGATAAATATAATTTATATTAATATATATATAATGTAAATATATAATTCATATAAATTATATTACGTTTGAACTTTTGATAAAAACTTGAAATTTCGATATTATCATCCCTGTAGAAATAAACTTGCAAATTTGATAGAAATTCACTTTTTATATATGATGTCAAATTGAAAATTTAATATAAATTTCCAAACTTATCTCCTCTCTACAGAGAAAACTTTGCCAATGATGGTGGAACCCTGGAAAAATTTAAAGATAGAATTTAAAATGTTGGATTTGTGCTTTCCCAGCTCAGCTGCACCTGCGTAAGCAGCGTGATAAATTATGTAATTGTTAGATGTGAGGGTTGTTTAGTAATTAAATGTAATTATTATATAACCATAAGAGGAATAATGAGAAGCTATGTTGGAAATTCAGAGAGGGGCTAAATTTCTGTATGCAATAGAACAATATAAATTAATAATTAATGTGAAAATTATGTAAGGATGGAGGATAAACCATGAGCATTTGGGATGTGTGGTGGGGTCAGATTTGGGTTGAACACACCCCGATCCCCAGAGTTTTTAATAAAAAGCACCACATGTAATCCCTGTGATTGTGGGTTTGGAACACAATGGGCACCAGGAAGGATATGCTGGCCGGTGAAGGTGACGATGGGCACCATGACGTGCTCGGCCTTGGTGGCCTCCAGGAAGGTCTGGGACAGCAGCCCCACGCTCATGGTGTCGCCGTTCTTGGTGAAGACGATGGCGTCCTTGCCCAGGCGCATGGAGCCCGACTTGAAGCCGTTGCCGTAGAGCCCCACGGGGACGCGGCCGTTCATCACCGACTTCTCGCTGAAACCGAAGCTGCCGTGGGAGAACACGGGAGGGGGAGGCCTCAGCTTGGAGCTTTTGTGGTTTTCACGTTCTGGGCTGCTTTAGGGGGGGGGTCTGAGCTGCAGATGATGGCGTGGGGAGCTCTGCGCACAGAGCAGGGACACAGAACAATTCCTGCTCCAGCTGGGTGTGACGGCGCTCACAGGGGTCATGTGTGGAGGGAAGAGATGGAGATCTGACTCCATGTTTCAGAAGGTCTGATTTATTATTTTATGATATGTATTACATTAAAACTATACTAAAAGAATAGAAGAAAAAGTTCTCCTCACTCAGAAGGCTGGCTAAGCTAAGAATAGAAAAGAATGATAACAAAGGTTTGTGGCTCAGACAGAGAGCTGAGCCAGCTGGGCTGTGATTGGCCATTAATTATAAACATCCAACATGGACCAATCACAAATCCACCTGTTCCATCCCACAGCAGCAGATAACCAATGTTTACATTTTGTTCCTGAGGCCTCTCAGCTTCTCAGGAGGACAAAATCCTAAAGAAAGGATTTTTTATAAAAGTTGTCTGCTCCAGCTGGGCACCAAGGACAAATGACCCAAATCTCAGCCCAGGAGCACAAACCCCGTGGGCTGGAGAGAGAAAAACAAGCAGGGTGGGACTGTGTTCCAGACTGCAAGGCAAGATGGATTCTATCACCATCTGTATGGCAGCTGTCTTTTGTCAAGTGGGCAGTTTGCCTTATCTCATCCACAGTCACTCCTCCCTAGGGAGAGGACATTGCTGATAACAGCTATTGAATGTCCCTGCATGGCTGATAAGAACTGCAGCATCCCATTGGGAGATGTGAGCCCAGAGGGAGGGGCCAAGCATTCCTGCCTGGATAGAATCTGGAGATTCTGGAACACCAGCCAAGCATTCCTGCCTGGATAGAATCTGGAGATTCTGGAACACCAGCCAAGCATTCCTGCCTGGATAGAATCTGGAGATTCTGGAACACCAGCCAAGCATTCCTGCCTGGATAGAATCTGGAGATTCTGGAACACCAGCCAAGCATTCCTGCCTGGATAGAATCTGGAGATTCTGGAACACCAGCCAAGCATTCCTGCCTGGATAGAATCTGGAGATTCTGGAACACCAGCCAAGCATTCCTACATGGATGTAATCTGGAGATTCTGGAACACCAGCCAAGCATTCCTGCCTGGATAGAATCTGGAGATTCTGGAACACCAGCCAAGCATTCCTGCCTGGATATAATCTGGAGATTCTGGAACACCAGCCAAGCATTCCTGCCTGGATAGAATCTGGAGTTTCTGGAACACCAGCCAAGCATTCCTGCCTGGATAGAATCTGGAGATTCTGGAACACCAGCCAAGCATTCCTGCCTGGATAGAATCTGGAGATTCTGGAACACCAGCCAGGCATTCCTGCCTGGATAGAATCTGGAGATTCTGGAACACCAGCCAAGCATTCCTGCCTGGATAGAATCTGGAGTTTCTGGAACACCAGCACGGCTTCTCCACGGGATTGCCCAGAGGAACAGCAGCTGCCTCTGCTTCCCCTGGATCTCCAGAGGAAGATGCACCTTTCTCCAGGATCCCTGCTCCAGCAGAGCCACCCCTGACACTGCAGGAGGGCTGAGCCACAATTCCAATGGGACTGCCACCAACAGCCTGACCCACAGGGTGTCAGGTTGGGTTCTGACTCTGGCAGTGTTGTTTTGCTACACTGCATTGCTCATTTTATCCTTTTGTTTTCCCCCTATTAAAGAACTGTTATTTCCTGCTCCCATATTTTTGCCTGAGAGCCCCTTAATTTAAAATTTATAGCAATTCAGAGGGGTGGGGAGGGTTCACATTCTCCATTTCAGGGGAGGCTCCTGCCCTCCTTAGCAGACTCCTGTCTTTGCAAACTGAGACAGACTGCATAACCTAAAGCTGGAACTGGACAATGAACTGCAAATGCAAATGGAGCAGTATTGGATTTGTGGGGTGCCCCACAGCAGGGAGGAATGGTAAATCTGACTCCATGTTCTCAGAAGGCTAATTTAGTATTTTAAGATAATGGATTATATTAAAGAATACTACACTAAAGAATACAGGAAGGATACTTACAGAAGGCTAAAAAGATAATAATGAAAATTTGTGACTCTCTCCAGTCCTGACACAGATTGACCAGGATTGGTCAATGAGTGAAAACAACTGACATGAAAGCAATGGAACAATCACCTGTGGGTAAACAATCCCCAAACACATTCCACGTGAGAGCACAGCACAGGAGAAGTGAATGAGAAAAGAATTTGTTTTCTTTTTTTCTCTGGGGCTCCTCAGCTTCCCAGGAGAAATCCTGGGCAAGGGGATTTTTTCCAGAAAATGACTGCCACAGAGCAGAACTGATAAAAGTGAGAGACCTTGTGACTGGTTGTCCATTTTGGGGCCATTTTGGTTCATCTTGGCTGCAGCCCTGGCTGGGCTCTGGTGCTGCCTGAGGTGCATCCATTGAGTTCCCCTAATAATCCCAGCTTTATTCTTTAGCTCTGTCCAGCCTCTGCTCTGGGTCAGGTTCTCAAGGCATCAAGGGTGGGAAAAAATCCCTGCAAAACTTGAGGGTTCAAGAGATGCAAGTGCAGGACTGGCAAGTTATTTAACCCAACCCTCTTGTTTTAGAAGTCAGGGATTCCTGAACAATTAAATCCTAAAATCACCTGGACAATGCTGCTAAAACCACACAGCAAAAACTTCCAGCTTTTAAGTGTGGAACAGAAATATCCATACTTAGAAATAAGTATGGAATTCAAAGTTTGGAATTAGATGAAAAAGCATTTTTATGAGAATCTGGTAGTTACCCTTAATTCCACAATAAATACTAATAAAAGCCCCTAACCCTGTCTTTTTCCTCTCTCTGCTTCCTAGATCAAGTTTGATTCGCAAGTTTTCCATTTCTGTATCACACTTCCAGTAAAAGTGCACATGGAATTCAGGATTATTATGGTATCTAATGGAAAAAGAACAGTTTGAATTCAAGCTTGCTCAAGTTTAAATCTACAGGCAGAGCAATTTTTTACACGGAGAGAAATTGCACAGAAGCTTTTTGCGACTGTAGAAATAAGAGAAAAATCAGTTCCAACCCTAAAGATAAATAGACAATCATTTAAAAAACAGAAAATCCATTAATTTTTCTACAATACATTCTATTATCAATATTCCAATGGGTTTGAGCTGAATATCCCTTTTTCTCTCATTCACTAACTTAAACAAAACCAAGTGTGTCTGTGCCCACAGTGACCAAAATCCCCTCTCAGACCCTCTCAGGGAGTGCTTTTTGTCTTTTAGCACTTGAATCTCACATATTTCATGCATATTATTGTTATTATTGTTATTATTATTATAATTGAATTCTCCTTATCTCAGATAATAATTATAATAATAATAATCATCATCATAACCTTAGGGGGTGCTTGATGCCTTTGTGCTTTTAGCACTTGGATCTCACATATTTCATGTACATGATATTATATATTTATTATTATTATTATTATTATTATTATTATTATTATTATTATTATTATTATTATTATTATTATTATTATATTAATATTTTGAATTCTCCTTAGCTCAGATAATAATAATAATCATCAACATCATCATCCCAGGGAGTGCTTGGTGCTTTGTGCTTTTAGCAATTGGATCTCACATATTTCATGTACCAAATTATTATTATTATTATTATTATTATTATTATTATTATTATTATTATTATTATTATTATTATTATATTAATATTTTGAATTCTCCTTATCTCAGATAATAATAATAATCATCAACATCACCATCTCAGGGAGTGCTTGGTGCTTTGTGCTTTTAGCAATTGGATCTCATATATTTCATGTACCAAATTATTATTATTATTATTATTATTATTATTATTATTATTATTATTATTATTATTATATTAATATTTTGAATTCTCCTTATCTCAGATAATAATAATAATCATCAACATCATCATCTCAGGGAGTGCTTGGTGCTTTGTGCTTTTAGCAATTGGATCTCACATATTTCATGTACCAAATTATTATTGTTATTATTATTATTATTATTAATAATAATAATAATAATAATAATAATAATAATAATAATAATAATAATAATAATAATAATAATAATAATAATAATAATAATAATAATAATAATAATTTGCATTCTCCTTATCTCAGATAATAATAATCATCATCAACATCATCATCTCAGGGAGTGCTTGGTGCTTTGTGCTTTTAGCAATTGGATCTCATATATTTCATGTACCAAATTATTACTATTATTATTATTACTATTACTATTAATAATAAATAATAATAGTAAAAATATTTGAATTCTCACCTCCGACAATAGCAATAACAATAATAATAATAATAAAGATTACGATGATAGTAAAAATCAAATATTTGAATTCTGCTTAGCTCCAGTAGTAGTAGTAATAATAATAATAGTAATAATAATAATAGTAATAATAATAATAATAGTAATAATAACAATAGTAATAATAATAATAATAGTAATAATAATAATAATAATAATAATAAATATTTGAATTCTCCTTATCTCCACTAGCAGCCACTACAGAGAGTTTCCACAGCATAAAGGGAAGGCTGAGAGAAAGGATAAAAGGAAATTCTGAGGTAAAAGCTCCCTGACAATGTTACAGGGAAATTCAGCAGCATCTGCCGGCCCTGGAGTCTCACGTGGACCTTGAGAACCTTCAGAAATGCTGAATTTCTCAGCCAAGTCGGTGAATTCTGGATGAGAAGCAGGAATACAGTGAGCAATAGCAGAAGCAGAGGTGGGATTGATACCAGGCAGGGGTCAGGAGGTCCCACCTGAGCATTTTGTGCAGTTTCTCAGAGTTCATGCCGTTGCCGTTGTCGGTGAAGGTCAGGCAGATGTTGTCGTTGATGACGGTCTTGTCGATCCAGATCTGCTTGGCACTCACATCTGGATCATAGGCGTTGTCTGAGGGCAAGGAGAGCAGGGTGGGACACCAGAAAACAAAAGTTCACTGAGTGCATGGAACAGCTGCATCCAACCCAGGAGAACCTGACCCAAAGCAACACAAAACATCCCAGATTGTCAATGACAGTGACACACAGACCAAAGATGGAGCTGGAGGTGAGCAGCTCACACCAGAACAGAAAATGAAAGCAAGCCCAGGTTCCAGTTTCATTTCCTGCCTGCAGAGCAGCTGGTGCAATGTCTGCTTTCTCCCAGCCCTTACTGCAAAACGCTTCAGACTCAACTTTGTGTTCACAGGATGTGAAAATCAAACACGACTAAAGAGAAACCAGAGCTCCACAGAGCCCTCCTGGCAGCAAAGCCAGGCCCCCCTCAGCTGCCCCAACACCTCCTCTGTCCATCTTTGACCCCATCCCCAGGGATCTGTGAGGGGGAGAAGGTGGGGTGGGATGTGGTGGCACCTCTGCCTCACTGCCTGCTCTGCAGGTCCAGCTGAGGGACAGGAAACTGCTCAAGCCAATAAAGAATCACAGCTTGGTGACTGAAACCTGGGCAGGTTTCTTTCTATAAACTTTATGTCCAAACTGCATCACGGTGAAATATTTAATAAATTGTATTTCAGCATCACAAAAGAGGACAGACAGGTACAGCTGCAAGTTTGGAGTATTTGGAGTGTGAAAAGAGCTGAGATGATTGAACAGATTGTACTCCCCAAACAGCCAGGCCTTGCCACAGCCACAGGGCTCAGGTTTCCTCCTTTGGGACAGCTTTGGCCTCATCCAGCTGAAAAATCCCTGCTTGCTTCTGTCTGGAGTGAGGGAAAAAAGGAAAGGGGGGAAAGGAAGAAAAGGGGGGAAAGGAAAAGGGGGGAAAGGAAAAGGGGGGAAAGGAAAAGGGGGGAAAGGAAAAGGGGGGAAAGGAAGAAAAGGGGGGAAAGGAAAAGAAGGGGGGAAAGGAAAAGAAGGGGGGAAAGGAAAAGAAGGGGGGAAAGGAAAAAAAGGGGGAAAAGGAAAAGGGGGAAAAGGAAAAGGGGGAAAAGGAAAAGGGGGAAAAGGAAAAGGGGGAAAGGAAAAGGGGGGAAAGGAAAAGGGGGGAAAGGAAAAGGGGGGAAAGGAAAAGGAAAAGGGGGGGAAGGAAGGAAAGGAAAAGGGGGGAAAGGAAAAGGGGGGAAAGGAAAAGGGGGAAAAGGAAAAGGGGGAAAAGGAAAAGGGGGAAAAGGAAAAGGGGGAAAAGGGGGGGAAAGGAAAAGGGGGGAAAGGAAAAGGAAAAGGGGGAAAAGGAAAAGAAAAAGGGGGGAAAGGAAAAGGAAAAGGGGGGAGAGGAAGGAAAGGAAAAGGGGGGAAAGGAAAAGGAAAAGGGGGGAAAGGAAAAGGGGGAAAAGGAAAGGGGGGAAAGGAAAAGGGGGGAAAGGAAAAGAAAAGGGGGGGAAGGAAGGAAAGGAAAAGGGGGGAAAGGAAAAGGGGGGAAAGGAAAAGGGGGGAAAGGAAAAGGGGGGAAAGGAAAAGGGGGAAAAGGAAAAGGGGGAAAAGGAAAAGGGGGAAAAGGGGGGGAAAGGAAAAGGGGGGAAAGGAAAAGGAAAAGGGGGGAAAGGAAAAGGAAAAGGGGGGAGAGGAAGGAAAGGAAAAGGGGGGAAAGGAAAAGGAAAAGGGGGGAAAGGAAAAGGAAAAGGGGGAAAAGGAAAAGGGGGAAAAGGAAAAGGAAAAGGGGGGAGAGGAAGGAAAGGAAAGGAAAGGAAAAGGGGGGGAAAGGAAAAGGGGGGAAAGGAAGGAAAGGAAAAGGGGAGGGAAATGTGTGACCAGGAGTTGCTCCTGTTGGCAGCAGCAGAGTGCTCAGCCAGCCTGGCTGGGCTCCCAGGCCACAGCTTCATTTTGAGGAAGCAGCTCCTCACTCCCTGCCTGTGGAAAAGGGGAACACTGGGGATGTCCATTGACTCTGCTCACAGTCACAGGCAGGATGAGCAGCAGGAGCTCACACACTGATGCACAAGCCCCAGGCAATGCAGGCAACAGGAGCAGAACAAAAAGCAAAACACTGAGGATGTCCAGGCAGGTTTTTCCCTAAAAGGAAGGAAAAAGGGTTTGGAACAAGAAACAAGAATTGTTCCAAGCTGTTGATCACCTACCTATGAGCTCTGCAATTGCACTGAAGGGCCAGGTGTGGCTGGTGGAGTTGGTGTGCAAGAACTTTGGGCACAGCTGCAATAAAGCACAAGCAGGGCGTTAGTTTGGGCTCTCCGAGGCAGAAACCAGGCTGGTAAATACAGGAAATTTCATCAGGCTGGTTTGGACAGCACCACCAAAAGGCTGTAACTGAATTGATTTCTGGGTTTTGGCAGGGAACACTAACACAGCTCTTGAGGAGGAAATCCAGCACAGTCTCAGCATGTTCTGTCATCCTAACAACCTTATCTCTATAAGGAACTATTGCTATCTAATGATGCCAGAGGTTACAGAAAACATCAAAGCCAAGGTGCAAAGCAGTAGGAGAAGCTCTCAGATGTTAAAAACTCCCATCTTCAACCAGAAGGATTCAAACCTCACATGAAGAGTGAGCAGCACCCAAAACCCCCTGTGGGGTCTGTGCCCACAGTGACCAAAATCCCCTCCCAGGGGGTGCTTGGTGCTTTCAGCACTTGGATCTCACACATTTCATGTGCCCAAAGGCACAGAATCAGATGAAAATGTGCAAATACAGCACCTCCTTATGGGATGTAACTCAGAGATGTCAGTGCCACAGGAACTGCCAAGCAGCCCCAGCCCAGGCTCACACACATTCACTTCAAGACTGGGAAAAGCAGAACTAAAAATCCATGGGAGTTAAGGACCTGTCCAGGAAACATTTGGATAAAATGTAAGTGCTGCAGCTGCTGGTTGTGTTTGCATTACCCTGAGGAATCCATGGTTACACTCCCACAAAGCCTTCAGCACAAACCCCTGCACAGATCGGGGTGACAGCACAAAAAGCAGCAAAATGAACACAAACCACCGAAAACTGCCCTTGTACCACCGAGTTACACAAAACCCACAGAAAATCCACATCACTGCACAGAGAAAATCTGAGAGAGATTATAAATACTGTGTGCATGCCCACATTGCATTTTTACAGAGTTATTTGTTCACAAGCGCTTTTAGCGAGGGATGAAGTGTAAATAAAACACAAGTGTAAATAAAAGTGCAAATAAAAGCAAGCAGCCACCTCAAAGCCCCAAGGTGAAAAGGAACGATGCTAAAAGCAAACTCTGAGCCACAAACCAGGAAAATGCCACAAGGAGAGAGCAACAGAAGGTGCCAAGAGCTGTCACCTCGGTTCTCAGGTCACGGCAGCACATGACACAATTCCAAGTGCAACCTAATCCCTGATTTCTCCGTGGAGCAGCAGAGGGAGCAGACAGCACCTTGCTCGCTGCCATCTGTGCTGCAGAGCTCCAGGTTTGCAGAATCTGCTGCAGGGAGTCAGCCTAAGCCAGGGAGCTCCCAGCAAACACCTCCGAGAAATTCTGAATCCAAAAGAAAATTCCTCTGGGCATTAATGGAAACCTCACACGTGGGCAAAAGGATCTCGGGATTTCTCCCTCTGCTGTGCAGGGGCTCAGGGGATCCTCAGAGATTCTGCAGCATCTGCTCCCGGCTTTTCTAAGCTTCGGGATCAAAATCCACCAGAAACAACTGGTGGGGCTTTTCCCACCTGAAATCCTTCCCTGGCAAAAGAAAACCTCATTTAAAAACGCCAACCCAGCACAGGGATGCACATTCAGGGATTTGGCATCTGCTCAGCTCCCTGCTGGAACACTGAACAACGCCAGGCACACAGGAGGCTGCAAGTGCTGGATTCCCTGCTGGAGTCATGGATTCACTCCTGGATTCCCTGCTGGATTTGTGGATTCATTCCTGGATTCTCTGCTGGATTCATGGTTGGATTCCCTGCTGGATTCATGGATTCATTCCTTGATTCCCTGCTGGATTCATTGCTGGATTCATGGATTCATTCCTGGATTCCCTGCTGGATTCATGGATTCATGGCTGGATTCCCTGCTGGATTCATGGATTCATTCCTGGATTCCCTGCAGGATTCATGGCTGGGCTCCCTGCTGGATTCATTGCTGGATTCCCTGCTGGATTCATGGATTCATGGCTGAATTCTCTGCTGGATTCCCTGCTGAATCCATGGCTGGATTCATTCCTGGATTCATGGATTCATTCCTGGATTCACTCCTGGATTCATTCCTGGATTCCCTGCTGGATTCATGGCTGAATTCTCTGCCGGATTCATTGCTGGATTCCCTGCTGGATTCATTCCTGGATTCCCTGCTGGATTCATGGATTCATTCCTGGATTCCCTGCTGGATTCATGGCTGGATTCCCTGCTGGATTCATGGATTCATGGCTGGATTCCCTGCTGGATTCGTGGCTGAATTCTCTGCTGGATTCCCTGCTGGATTCATGGATTCATTCCTGGATTCCCTGCTGGATTCCTGGATTCATTCCTGGATTCATGGCTGGATTCCCTGCTGGACTCCCTGGAATCTCAGCAAGAGGGACTTGGCCAGAAGCCCTGACTGTGGTTTTGACAGATGCACCAACTCACACTTGGGAATTTTATGGAATTCTTGAGGCTGGCACAGCCCTGCCAGCCCATGCAGTGCCAGCTGTGCCCCATGGGCACCTTGTCCCCAGCCCAGAGCACTCAGTGCCACCTCCAGGGCACACCTGCAGGGATGGGCACTGCAGAGCTCCCTGGGCAGCCCCTGCCAAGGCCTGAGCTCCCTTTCCATGGGCAAATTCCTTCTGAAAAGGAAGCAGCACCTCCCCTGACCATCAGACAACACTCAGGAAGGACAGAAAGAACCTCAGTGTCCCCCTCAGTGTCACCACCACCAATAAATGTCCCTTTCTGCCTGTGAACCAAACCACTCTGTGTGCACAGCAATCAAAGCTCGCCTGTGTAACACAACAACAGCTGCACTGCTGGGAACCAGCGGGAATTGTGAAAACAACACGCCAGGAATCCTGCTGGCATTCTGCAGATCAGCGCCTGGGGAGGGCTGAGAACGGCTGCAGTGGGCTGGGGACTGTCACAGGGACACGAGGGGCAAGGTGGGAACTGGAAGAGAAAGGCTGCAGTGGCTCACAGGGCTGGGAACTGTCACAGGGTGCCAATCTCCCACCCCTCAGCAAAAGCTGAGCATGGGAGCCACAAGGAATTCATGGCACAGCTCCCCCAGGGCACACAGCACCCCCTGAGCACAGAGCCCACCCTGGGAGAGGGCTGAGAAAGGCTGCAATGGCTCACAGGGCTGGGAACTGTCACATTCACAGCAAGGGCAAGGTGGGAACTGGAGCCAACCTCCCACCCCTGAGCAAAAGCTGAGCACGAGGGAATTCATGGGAGAGTTACCCCAGAGCACACAGCACCCCCTGAGCACAGAACCCACCCTGGGGGAGGGCTGAGAAAGGCTGCAGTGGGCTGGGAACTGTCACAGGGACACGAGGGGCAAGGTGGGAACTGGAAGAGAAAGGCTGCAGTGGTTCACAGGGCTGGGAACTGTCACAGGGACAGCAAGGGCAAGGTGGGAACTGGAGCCAATCTCCCACCCCTGAGCAAAAGCTGAGCACGAGGGAATTCATGGGAGAGTTACCCCAGGGCACACAGCAGCCCCTGAGCACAGAACCCACCCTGGGAGAGGGCTGAGAAAGGCTGCAATGGGCTGGGAACTGTCACAGGGACAGCAAGGGAAAGGTGGGAACTGGAAGAGAAAGGCTGCAGTGGTTCACAGCACTGGGAACTGTCACATTTACAGCAAGGGCAAGGTGGGAACTGGAGCCAACCTCCCACCCCTCAGCAAAAGCTGAGCATGGGTGCCACAAGGAATTCATGGGAGAGCCACCCCAGAGCACACAGCACCCCCTGAGCACAGAACCCACACTGGGAGAGGGCTGAGAAAGGCTCCAATGGCTCACAGGGCTGGGGACTGTCACAGGGAGCCAATCTCCCACCCCTCAGCAAAAGCTGAGCACGAGGGAATTCATGGGAGAGTTACCCCAGAGCACACAGCACCCCCTGAGCACAGAACCCACCCCTTGGAGGGCTGAGAAAGGCTGCAGTGGTTCACAGCACTGGGAACTGTCACAGGGACAGGAAGGGCAAGGTGGGAACTGGAGCCAATGTCCCACCCCTGAGCAAAAGCTGAGCACCAGGGAATTCATGGGAGAGCTCCCCCTGAGCACAGAGCCCACCCTGCCCTGGGCTGGGAGGGACCCTGAGCCCACCCAGAGCCCACCCTGAGCCCACCCTGCCCAGGCAGGGACAGCCCAGCAGGGCAGGATGCCCCAAGCCCCTCCAGCCTGGCCTTGCTCATGGAAACCAGGGCACAAAATCCGATTAAAGAGCAGCAGCACAGTGGTTTCGGGCCATCACTTTTGTAGTTTCCTGCAGAGCAACCCAGCAGTCAGCAACCACTCCCTAATTCCTGAGGAACTCACCAGGAAAAACATTTCAGTCCGTTTGTCCTTACACTTCATTCACCAATGCACCACTTTAATTAGCTCAGAATTGATTGAGATTCAGTAAGAGCTGAACACTCACTCTGCCAATCCAGCTGTTTTGCTCGCTCAGCCAAACACATTTTGTTATTAGGTGGGTTTTGTTGGGTAATTTCATTTTTTCTGTAAGAGCTGAACACTCACTTTGCCAATCCAGCTGTTTTGCTCGCTCAGCCAAACACCTTTCGTTATTAAGTGGGTTTTGTTTGGTAATTTCATTTTTTCTGTAAGAGCTGAACACTCACTTTGCCAATCCAGCTGTTTTGCTCGCTCAGCCAAACACATTTCGTTATTAAGTGGGTTTTGTTGGGTAATTTCATTTTTTCTGTGCAGCTCAAACCTGAATATCTGAAACGAGCAGCATCTCCTGCAGGTGTACCAGCAAATATTGGGGAATAAATCAAATTTATCTCTCAAAAATGACAGGCAGCTTTGGGAATTTCAGCTCCCACCCTCGCAGATCCCAAGGTGTGCACAAATCCCAGAGTTTGCCTCACCTCAGGAACTCACTGCTTGCAAATAACAAATGTTTGTTGTGTCACCTACAATCACTACAGTAATTCGTGCAATTGAGTGAAAAATGCAGCTTGGTTTAGGCTGCGTTTATTTAACAACTTCTTGGGAGCAACTCTGCCGTTTCCATGGAATTGTTTAGGTTGGCACAGCCCTGCCAGCCCATGCAGTGCCAGCTGTGCCCAGAGCTCTCAGTGCCACCTCCAGGGGACGCCTGCAGGGATGGGAACTCCAAACCCCCCTGGGAATCTCCTCCCAAGGCCTGAGCACCTTCCCAGCCAGAAACTCCTCCTGAAATTTCTGCACAATCCCAGGTCAGCCCTGTTCAATGGACCACATCCAAATTAAAAACCACCCTTAAAATGTGAACCTGGATCACTTGAGTTCCCAGGCCCTCCCAGTGCCTCTGGATCCACGGGAATATTTGATCTTCCCAAAGAACTGGGATTATCAGCTCTCCCCACCATCCTCTGCATCACAAAGCCTTTTACAAAACTGCATCCGCTGCTTCACCTGAGCAAAAAATAAATTAAAAAAAAAAAAAAGAGAGAAAAACCCTACAAAACCCACAGCTTTCACTGGAAAGTCACCGAATGCAAATTCTCAGCTGTGCCTGCGACGGGCAAAACCAAAGAGCAGCCTAAAAATAATTCAGAAAGTTCCCAAGTGCATCTTGTTTCGTTTGTACCTCTGAGAGTTCAGCCTGGCAAAGTGATTTCAACCTGAGAATTATTTTAAACTCTGAACTGCCACATACAAAGGCTGATTTTTGATATTTTTCCTCTCAAGACAACCAATAATACATCCAAAAAGTAATAACAAATACAAATCTTTATCTAAGAAACCAGAACAACCCTGCTGCAATAAAATATCACACAAAGCGTGGGTTTCAAACACTTGCAAGAATTAAAGGCCTGAAATCAAAATCCCAATGCAATTTTGGAACTTTGAGGAGATGATGTTTAAGGCTCATCTCTGGAATAATTCATTTGAGCAACTTTTATTAGGGTAATATAAATTCACATTAAGACAACAGAAATGGATGTTAGGGTACCATAAATCGATATTAGGTGATAAAATTGCAGCCAGAGGTTGGAATCAATGATCTGGGAGGTCTTTTCCATCCTAAACGATTCTGTAATTCCAGCACTCCGTAACACTCACTATTTGTCACTCAAATATTTCACAAGTTACTCATCAGAGCACTGTCCTGAAGGTGATGAGAACAGGTGAGATTTACAGACATTGACTTGGGAAAAACTCTCCTATTTCCCCTAAAAAAGCAGCTTTATAACTTCATTTCTATCAGCACAAACAACCGAACCGATCGCCACAACAGCTCCGCAACAGCACCGCGACTGAAAACCCAACCCAGCAGCCCCGAACTGCGCGAACACTCGTCGCTCTCAGCCGCAATTAGGGTTAAACTCTAATTAGGCCGCTCGCAATAAAACTGGTTAAGATTTGGAGTTCCAAGCCGGCAATTAGAGGTCACGGCGCTCGCCAGAGGCGGGGAAATCCCGCCCCCAGCCCCGAGCCCAGCCCCAGCCCTCACCGTGCCCTCGGACAGCCCGGCCGGCCCCACCGAGGGGAATTGTGGCGGTTCCGAGCGGGGCTGAGGGCGGGGAGCCCCCGGCCCCCTCAGAGACACTCGGCGCTCCCCGCCCTCGCTGGGGGAGGCACCCGGAGGTGCCCAAGGCCAGCCCGGACGGGCTCCGAGCAGCCTGGGACGGCGGGAGGTGTCCCTAGCCATGACAGCAGGCTGGAAGGAGCCGGTCCCCAGCGGGTCCCCCGGGTGCCGTGTCCCGGCCGGCCGCGGCCCCGCCGCCCGCCCGCACTCACCGCGCTCAGGCGGATCCCGCCCTGTGTTTTCGCCGCCATCTTCAGGCCGCGGCCCCGCGCGCGCTTCCGCCTCCCCGCGGCCTTGCGCGCTTCCGGGCCCGGGCGCGCGCGCGCGGGGCGGGGCTTTGTGGAGAGGCCACGCCCCCTCCTGTCGGTGGGCGGGGCCGGGGCGCTGAGGGCGCTGTGAGGGGATGGCGGCGGGGCGGAGTGAGGGGATGGAGTGGGTTGGGACAGGGCTGGGATGTCATCCAGGACAACTGTACCGGATCACCGCCTTGTCCCCAGCCCAGAGCAGTCAGTGTCGCCTCCCGGGATGGACACTCCAAACCCCCTGAGCACCCTTTCCCGGAAAAAAAATTACCAATATCCACCCTGAGCCTGCCCTGGCCCAGCCTGAGGCCGTTCCCTTTGCTCCTATCCCTGCTCCCTGGGAGCACAGCCCGACCCTCCCGGCTGTGCCCTGCTGGCAGGGACTTGTGCAGAGCCACAAGGGCCCCTGAGCCTCCTTTGCTCCAGCCTCAGCCCCTTCCAGCTCCTCAGGGATTCTGCAGCCCCTTCCAGCTCCCTCAGGGATTCTGCAGCCCCTTCCAGCTCCTCAGGGATTCTGCAGCCCCTTCCCAGCTCCTCAGGGATTCTGCAGCCCCTTCCAGCTCCCTCAGGGATTCTGCAGCCCCTTCCAGCTCCCTCAGGGATTCTGCAGCCCCTTCCAGCTCCTCAGGGATTCTCCAGCCCCTTTCCAGCTCCCTCAGGGATTCTGCAGCCCCTTCCAGCTCCTCAGGGATGCTGCAGCCCCTTCCCAGCTCCATTCCCTGCCCTGGACACGCTCCAGCCCCTCCAGGGCTCTCCTGCAGGAGCAGAACTGGGCCCAGCCCTGGAGGGGCCTCTCAGAGCCAGCACAGAGGGACAATCCCATCGTGATCATGGTCCCCTGAACAGGGACACCTGGAATCAGCAAAAATGCTGAAGTAGAAACTGGACTGGGGAGCCAGACGGGAACACAGGGAGTGCCTGGAGGGCAGGAGCGCTGTGGCAAAGTCCCAGCTGTGCCTCAGTGGGAAAGGCCCTGGGGGTGCTGTGACAGGGGCTGGACACGAGCCCAGGGGTGCCCAGGGGGGCAGGAGGCCCCTGGCAGCTGGGCTGGATGGGGAATTGTGTGTGCAGCAGGAGCAGGGCAGGGATTGTGTGGTGGTCACACATGCTCTGAACAGAGAGAGACACAGCTCTCTGCCAGGATTTTCCTGGGAAGCTGTGAGAAGTTGTGAGAAAGTTCAGAGAAGAGAATGAAAAACAATTCTTATCTCCATTTGCTACACCTGTTGTTGTGTACATGTAGAATGTGCTGTGGAGATTATTTACCAAAGAGCGATTTCTGAATTAGACACTGGATGGTGTTTAGAGGGATTGGCCAGTCAGGTCAGAGCTGTATCAGACTGTCAGTAAGGGTTACAGACTTCTTAGTGAGACAGTGTAGTCTCACTATATACAGTGTATACAGTGTAGTATAGTATAGTATAATAATATAATGTAGCTTAATGAAACAATTGATCAGCCTTCTGCAATCATAAAGCCAATACTAATTATTCCCCATTCAGGGGACCATTATCACAATAGGATTGTCCCTCTGTGCTGGGGTCCCTCCAGGGCTGGGCCCAGTTCTGCTCCTGCAGGAGAGCCCTGGAGGGGCTGGAGCGTGTCCAGGGCAGGGAACGGAGCTGGGAAGGGGCTGCAGAATCCCTGAGGAGCTGGAAGGGGCTGCAGAATCCCTGAGGAGCTGGGAAGGGGCTGGAGAATCCCTGAGGGAGCTGGAAGGGGCTGCAGAATCCCTGAGGAGCTGGAAGGGGCTGCAGAATCCCTGAGGAGCTGGAAGGGGCTGAGGCTGGAGCAAAGGAGGCTCAGGGGCCCTTGTGGCTCTGCACAAGTCCCTGCCAGGAGGGCACAGCCGGGGGGGTCGGGCTCTGCTGCCAGGGAACAGGGACAGGAGCAGAGGGAACGGCCTCAGGCTGGGCCAGGGCAGGCTCAGGGTGGATATTTGGAAACATTTCTGCATGGAAAGGATGGTCAGACATTGGAACAGGACACTCAGGGTTGTGGTGGCGTCCCCATCCCTGGAAATGTTCAAAAACCTCGTGGATGTGGCACTTGAGGCCGGGGTTTCATGGTGAACACGGTGGTGGTGCTGGGGTCATGGCTGGGTGTGAGGAACCTTCAGGGACTGAAATGATTCGTGCCTGGAGCATTGGTATGAAGAGTTTTGCCCGTTAAAACAAAAACTGTGACCACAGAAGCCTCCACCTGGCTGAGACTTTGGCCTGTGAGCTGAACCCCTTCATCCACCATTGTTCAATCCTCCCAGCCTGGGGCAAACAAACGGGGCTGAGGGAGAGGCAGAACAAGGGCCAAGCCCAGCAGGGATCCTGCCCTGGCAGGGTTTGGGGTGTGGGGACCACGGCGGGCAGCTCTGCACAGCCTGCCCTGGAGCGAGGGAGCAGCTTGGATGTGTGGAAATGTTCCCTTGGATGTGTGGAAATGTTCCCTTGGATGTGTGGAAATGTTCCCTTGGATCAGTGGAAATGTTCCCTTGGATGAGTGGAAATGTTCCCCTGGATGTGTGGAAATGTTCCCTTGGATGAGTGGAAATGTTCCCTTGGATGTGTGGAAATGTTCCCTTGGATGAGTGGAAATGTTCCCCTGGATGTGTGGAAATGTTCCCTTGGATGTGTGGAAATGTTCCCTTGGATGTGTGGAAGTTTTCCCTTGGATGTGTGGAAATGTTCCCTTGGATTGTGGAAATGTTCCCTTGGATGAGTGGAAATGTTCCCCTGGATGTGTGGAAATGTTCCCTTGGATGTGTGGAAGTTTTCCCTTGGATGTGTGGAAATGTTCCCTTGGATCAGTGGAAATGTTCCCTTGGATGAGTGGAAATGTTCCCCTGGATGTGTGGAAATGTTCCCTTGGATGAGTGGAAATGTTCCCTTGGATGTGTGGAAATGTTCCCTTGGATGTGTGGAAATGTTCCCTTGGATGTGTGGAAATGTTCCCTTGGATTGTGGAAATGTTCCCTTGGATGAGTGGAAATGTTCCCCTGGATGTGTGGAAATGTTCCCTTGGATGTGTGGAAGTTTTCCCTTGGATGTGTGGAAATGTTCCCTTGGATCAGTGGAAATGTTCCCTTGGATGAGTGGAAATGTTCCCCTGGATGTGTGGAAATGTTCCCTTGGATGAGTGGAAATGTTCCCTTGGATGTGTGGAAATGTTCCCTTGGATGTGTGGAAGTTTTCCCTTGGATGTGTGGAAATGTTCCCTTGGATTGTGGAAATGTTCCCTTGGATTGTGGAAATGTTCCCTTGGATGAGTGGAAGTTTTCCCTTGGATGTGTGGAAATGTTCCCTTGGATTGTGGAAATGTTCCCTTGGATGAGTGGAAATGTTCCCTTGGATGTGTGGAAATGTTCCCTTGGATGAGTGGAAGTTTTCCCTTGGATGTGTGGAAATGTTCCCTTGGATTGTGGAAATGTTCCCTTGGATGAGTGGAAATGTTCCCCTGGATGAGTGGAAATGTTCCCTTGGATGTCTGGAAATGTTCCCTTGGATGAGTGGAAATGTTCCCTTGGATGTGTGGAAATGTTCCCTTGGATGTGTGGAAATGTTCCCTTGGATGAGTGGAAATGTTCCCTTGGAGGTGTGGAAGTTTTCCCTTGGATTGTGGAAATGTTCCCTTGGATGTGTGGAAATGTCCCCTGGATGAGTGGAAATGTTCCCTTGGATGAGTGGAAATGTTCCCTTGGAGGTGGCACTGAGGGCTCTGGGCTGGGGACAAGGCGCCCACGGGGCACAGCTGGCACCTGATGATCTTGGAGATCTCTTCTGTGCTTGAATCTGGGAGCTTTTCCAGAGTCAGATAAAACTTAGAATTGGTGAGTGAGCACTGAAGGCAGGCTGAACAATAAGAACTGCATTTGAAAAGGCATTGCAAAATAACATTTAATATTCATAGAAGAATTACATTCATGTATGGCATGGGATACACAACCATCACTTAATGCTCTACACTTCAAGTCCTGCTGCTCTTCAGCAGTTTTACCTCGGTTGCACCTCCTGATTTTGATTTTTCCTTCAGGACAATGAAATCCTTTGGAATATTTCCAGGTCCCCCTTTGAGCACTGTGGCTCTGCTGCATTGGAGCTGAAGTGTCCCAAGGACAAAGCTGAGCTTGGTTAGACTGAAAAGCAAAATCACAGCAAAGCAAAAGCATTTCCTGCCCTGGAAAAGCAGAGGATGTCTGAAGTTCCAGGCAAAACCATTTCCAGACTGCAGATGGGCAGTGAGGCTGCTCTGCTTTGGTGGGAGCAGCTCAGAGCAGGAGAGCTCTGCTGAGGCTCCTCAGGGGATTTATCAGCGGGAGAAAACAACCACAGCTGGTCCCACATGGAACAGTAACAAAGTCATGGAATAAAGGAATCAAATATTCCCCTTTGGGCCTGTGGAACTGTGCTCCTCCAGCTCTCAAACAGGACTTTTAGTGAAAGCCCTTTCCTCCTTTTTCCACATCTTATTTATAATTATAAAAGATCTGCTTGGATACTAAATCTTAAAGAACCTTTTCTTCTGAAGTGGAAGGATTCTGCAAGTCCCTTAAATGTCTGATGCCACTGAAAGCAAAAAGTTTTCTTAGATTTTAACACCATTTGACAGAATCATGGAATAACAGAATCCTGGAATGGTTTGGGTTGGAGGGGACCCCAAATCCCACCCAGTGCCACCCCTGCCATGGCAGGGACACCTCCCACTGTCCCCAGTGTCCAGCCTGGCCTTGGGCACTGCCAGGGATGCAGGGGCAGCCCCAGCTGCTCTGGGAATTCCATCCCAGCCAGGAATTCCTTCCCAACATCCCAGCTAACCCTGCTCTCCTTTCTCAGCATTTGAAGGGAAATATCCAAGTGAGGAATGCAAGCAGCAGGAAACTGAAAGTGAAAATACCAAACCGTCCTGAGTATTCAGATTATCCATAGAAATTATTGAAGATGGGTGGGAAATGAACACCAACGTTTTAACAATGTCCTGCTCCAACATTCAAGTGATGCTTTCAAAGGGTAACTTTTCACTTGTGCTCATTCCAACAGCATTAGAGACCATTAATAAATTATATTAATAGAAATAATTCACATTCTTAATGACCACACCTCAGTCCACCACTTTCCTTCACTGTAAAAATGCAAAGATTTAAATAAGTTTAGCACAAGCCTCTTGTGCTGTTACTTTTGTCCAGTATTCCAGTGTGAGAGGAAAGGATGTTTCATTATTTTAGTTTATAAACCCAGGATGAAAATCTCATCCATCTGTACCTAAAACTGCAGAGAAGCCTCCCTTGTTGTTGTGGGAGTTTGGGAAAGAGAAATCCTTGACTCCCAACCAAATCTTTTCCCATGTCCTTTTTAACTTAGGAAAAGCAGTGGGATGATCCCCCTACCTCTCTCACCATCCAGGAACAGCCAAATACATTCTTTTGTACAAAAATGTTCTTACAAAAACAAAAAACAAAGAATATTATTTTCATTTCAGTTAAGCAATTTCTATTTTTACAGCGTTATCTTCATTTAGTTGCATTTCAGAAGCTGCAGCCACCTGAGTCACTGAAAGAACCCAAGTTTTTCATTTAAAAAATATGAATTTAAATATTTTAATCAATTAATTAAAATCAAAATCCCCTCAAGTAATGCTAATTACAAAATGTTCCTGCGGAGGTTTGTGTTTTATGCACGTTTCTGATTTGTTAGGAATTGCTAAGCCTGAAGATGCTGCTCAGAAATGACAGCCAGGGCAAAGCTGCAGCTCCTTGCACAATGCTGAGCCTCAGACAATCCACGTGTGGGGAAATTTGGGGGATTTTTTTAGAATTTGATCAATTTAGGTCAAATTAGGAGCTTTCACCTCAGGAAATGACTCGCTGCAAACTGATTGTACACTGACATGCAATATTGGATTTTCCTTCCATTCTCCTTCAGGACTCAGTTCCAACAGCACTTTAAAGTCCTGGAGAACTCCCAGGACAGCTGCTACTTCCACCAAGCCCAAAATCTTCTTCCTCTATTTACAAAACATCTTCAATCCTTCCCATGGAAAACAAATAAACCACAGAAACTCTTGAGAAATTCCCACCAAACTTCCCTTATTCCCTTATCTCCACAGCAGCTGGGGATTCCCTGCTTTTTACCACCTGAATAATTGCAGAGAAATCCCAAAATGGAGCTGGAAATCCCAAAATGGAGCGGGAAATCCCAAAATGGAGCTGGAAATCCCAAAATGCAGCTGGAAATCTGGGGGGAAAAACCAGAATTTCAGCCAAGCTTTCCCTGTGGTTAATTCAGGAGTGTCCTGGCAGCTCAGCTTTCCAGATTTTCCAGGAAATCCAACTCCACACTTTGCTCCAGCTGCTGCAGGACCCTGCCAGGGGAATCCAGGGGGGCAGCTGCAGGGGGCTGGCAGCTGTGGGGGGCACTGCCAGGGGCTGTGAATGCCCAGCACAGGGTCTGGAAGAAGGGCAGCAGCTGGGTGATGCTGGACACCGAGTGCAGGCTCAGCAGGGGGAATTTGGGATTCCTGGCAGCTCCCTCGGGCTGCTTTGGGTCCTGAAAGGGGGAAAAAAAAAAAAAAATCAGGGGTTTATTAAAGGTAAAGGTTGGAAAGGATCTTGGAGATCAAGCAGCTCATCCGTGAGTTTTCCACTGTCCCAGCTGCTCCAAGCTCTGAGCAACCTGGCCTTGGACATTGCAGGGATCCCAAGGCAGCCACAGCTGCTCTGAGCAGCCTTTTGCTCACAGGGAATATCTAAAAATCCCTTCAATAACTTAAAAACTTCCATTTAAGGAGAACAACAACAACAGGCCAAGAGTGGCTGGAAGATTGCCATGAAATAATCCCATTTCCAGACCAAAGGCCTTGAAACCAAGATTCCTGTCTTTCCTTGCTGAGCTCATTTATCTGCTGGAACTCAGAGATTCAGAAATTTTATTTAAAATTTTAAAAAACCCCAAAGCATTTGTTGAAAAAGACTTTGCTTCCTTACAGAATTTCTGTCGTGGAATGGCTTGGGGTGGGAGGGACATCAAGGATCAGCCAGGTCCAGGGGCAGGGACACCTTCATCCACCCCAGGCTGCTCCAAACCCCATCCAGGCTGGCCTTGGGCACTCCAGGGATCCAGCCACAGCTTCTCCTCCTCTTCCTCATAGGAAATATCTAAAAATCCCCTGAATAACTTCAAATCTTGTGTTTGGAAAAGTCAATGAATGGATTAAGAACTAAAAAGGAGAAGTTTCTTTACCCCGTATTTCGTCTTGAGCAGATCCATGATCCTCAGGATGTGTGGTTGGCACTCCTGGTGGTTTTCCACCAGCTGGGAGGTGACAGGAGATGCTTCTGTGTCCACCTCTGGCACAAAGGCCCATTTGTACCTGGAATAAATGGGTTGATTCCTTAAAAAGGTGAAAATCCTTGTTTGGATCATGCCTTCTTTAGTGCAGCGCTGGTGGTTTCCATAAAAATCTGTCATAAATGTTTCTCTTTGCTATTAATGAATTATTACATTACTAATTTGCCAATATTTAAATACAACCAGCTCCAAAACATTCCCAAGTGTGTGCAGATGGAAAACAACTCCACTTTCTCCTCTCCCAATTTTCCAAGTTCAGGAATCCTAAAGAGGATGGGGAAATCCTCCCACACCACAACCAAATTCTTCTCCCAAATCCCATTTATCACCATAAATTCAATACCACCATATATTCCATTCAACATCTATCACCCTGTATCCAATATCAGCACTCCTAAAAGGAACTGAGGAAAGGCAAAATGAAATCTTGAGGAAAACACTTTTTTTTTAAGGATAAAGGAGCAAGAAGAGAAGAGGGACTCACATTTGGAAGAGCTGCATCCTGTCCGGGGGGAAGGAAAGTGCAGCGTCCAGGAATTTGCAGGCTGCCAGGTACAGGCACAGCTCCTTGGGCTGGATCTCAGCCCCTGAGCCTTTGGCTTTGCTCATTTTGCTGTTGCTCCTGTGTTTAAATTAAAAAAAAAAAGTCCCATTCAAACTCCAATCCACCCAAGGGTTTTCAGTCAGCACGAGAGGAATGCCCACATTCACACAAAGGAGCTCTTGGACAATTATTTTTATTCTGTAGGAGGCTCTTCTACAAGTGTTTTTATTTTATTTTTGCTCTGCAGGAGCAAAATAATCTAAAATGTGCCCAAAAAATGGCAGCATCTTAAAAATATTCAACTGCCAACTTAGCATTTATTTCTGTACACAAGTAATACTTAGTAATTATATTTTTAAGCATATCACTTTTTTAGCTGCTAAAAAGAATCTAAATTATGATTTATCAGTAATAGAAAAATAAAAATGCAGTAGCAAAATGTCCTGTTGGCTCCTCCCTATCACAGAGAATTAATTTATTAATTTTAAAGAAATCTCTCAAAATCTCCTCCCTATCCCCAGGGAATTAATTAAATTAATTAATTTTAAAGAAGTCTCTCAAATGGCAGCTCTTACTTTGCTGGTTCCTCTTCCTCAGTTAATTCTTCCTCCAGCTGTAGAAATGTCTGGATCTTGAAAGAAATAATTATTGAGAAGCTGAAATGTTCACACAGCTCAATCCCAACTAAAAGTGATGATTTACATTGAAAAGGAGCCTTTAATGACAAGTAACAAATGAATAATTCAGGCATGAATTCCATTAACAACACCAAAATTAATCCAAAAGGAATTTCCTAATGACAATTTAACTTTTCTCCTCCAAATTATCAGAGTAATGTAAAACTGTGGAAAAATTTCCAAGCAGGGAAGAGGAAAGAGCTAAACTGGGAAAAGCCACAGGCTGAATTTTTTCAAATGTAATTTTTTTTTTCAAATGTCTTTTTGAAATATAATTTTTTTTTTTTCAAATGTTCCAAACTTCTTTCTTACCAGTTCTGTGACCATGATTGGCCACAGTGAGGTGAGATGCTGAGGGGAAATCCTCAAGAGGAGAACTCTGAAGAAGAGAAACATCTGGGCAGCCACCAGAGAGGTCTGGCCCACGCGGAGGTTCTCAGTCAGGCGTTCTGCACAAGCATGAAAAGGGGAAAAAGTCAAAGAAAAGCAGCATTTTAATGAATTTGTGTTGTTTGGGAATTCAAGTGTGGAATCATTGAATGGTTTGCCTTGGAAGGGTCATTAAAGATCATCCCCTGCCATGGCAGGGCCACCTCCCACTGTCCCCAGTGCCCAGCCTGGCCTTGGGCACTGCCAGGGATGCAGGGGTGGAATTCCAGCCCAGCCCTGCCCACCCTGCCAGGGAACAATTCCCAATTCCCAAAATCCCACCCAGCCCTGCCCTCTGGCACTGGCAGCCATTCCCTGGGTGCTGTCACTCCTTGTGAAAGGTCCCTCTCCACCTTGTGGAAGGTGGCAAAACACAATTTTTATTTGATCATCAGCTTTGGGCTGAGTTCTTTGCCTTGTATGAACAAAACTGTAATTCATACAAAGCCTGAGTGGGTTTGTGGACCACAAAATGTGATCAAAACTGGCATTTAATGAGCACAAGAGCAGGTCAAGAGTGGCTGGAAGATTGCCATGAAATAATCCCAGTTCCAGACCAAAGGTATTGTATTTGCAGGGACTCCTGTGGCAGGGAGGAATGATGGATCTGACTCCATGCTCTCTGAAGGCTGATTTATTATTTTATGATGCTATATTATATTAAAGAATGCTATACTAATGATACTAAAGAATACAGAAAGGATACTTACAGAAGGCTAAAAAGATAATAATGAAAACTCGTGACTCTCTCCAGAGCCCTGACACAGCCTGGCCCTGGTTGGCCAAAGAGTGAAAACAACTCTCATGAAACCAATGGAACAATCACCTGTGGTAAACAATCTCCAAAGGAGTAAATACAGGTGAAGCAAATGAGATTAAAATTGTTTTCCTTTTTCTCTGAGGCCTCTCAGCTTCCCAGGAGAAAAATCCTGGATTAAGGGAATTTTCAGAGAATGTGAATGTGACACAAAGGCCTTGAAACCAAGATTCCTGTCTTTCCTTGCTGAGCTCATTTGTCTGTTGGAACTCAGAGATTATAAATTTTGTTCAAAATTAAAAAAAAAAAACCAAACCCAAAGCATGCATTGGAAAAGAGATGACTTTGCCTTCTTACGGAATTTCTGTCATGGAATGGTTTGGGTTGGGAGGGACATCAAAGATCAGCCAGGTCCAGGGGCAGGGACACCTTCATCCACCCCAGGCTGCTCCAAACCCCATCCAGGCTGGCCTTGGGCACTGCCAGGGGTTTCTGTGGCATTTGTGCTGCAGCCCAGGGAAGGGCAGCTGGAGCTCACCCTGGATCAGGGGCAGGTACAGGTGGTACTGGTCCATCTCCCCGCTGAAGACGGCGAACGCCTGGCGCTTCAGCAGCATGGCCTTCTGCTCACAGCTGGGGTACAGCTTCAGGGCACTGCTCTGCATGGCTGCAACACACAGCACAGTCAGCCACCTCAGCAACTGCCTCCTTTGGGGCTGGCCTTCACCCCTGGATCCTGAAATCTTCCAGAAAAAACTCTCCTGGGTCAGTTATCCACCCCTCAGGAACTGCCTTTGGGGCTGGCCATCATCCCTGGATATTGAAATCTTCCAGAAAAAAAACTCTCCTGGGTCAGTTATCCACCCCCCCTCAGGAACTGCCTCCTTTGGGGCTGGCCTTCACCCCTGGACACTGAAATCTTCCAGAAAAAACTCTCCTGGCTCAGTTATCCACCCCTCAGGAACTGCCTCCTTTGGGGCTGCCCATCAGCCCTGGATCCTGAAATCTTCCAGAAAAAACTCTCCTGGGTCAGTTATCCATTCCCCCTCAGGAACTGCCTCCTTTGGGGCTGGCCTTCACCCCTGGATCCTCAAATCTTCCAGGAAAAAAACTCTCCTGGGTCAGTTATCCACCACCCCTCAGGAACTGCCTTTGGGGCTGCCCATCATCCCTGGACACGGAAATCTTCCAGAAAAAAACTCTCCTGGGTCAGTTATCCATTCCCCCTCAGGAACTGCCTCCTTTGGGGCTGGCCTTCACCCCTGGATCCTGAAATCTTCCAGAAAAAAAACTCTACTGGGTCAGTTATCCATTCCCCCTCAGGAACTGCCCTTAGGGCTGGCCTTCACTCCTGGATCCTCAAATCTTCCAGAAAAAACTCTCCTGGGTCAGTTATCCACCACCCTCAGGAACTGCCTCCTTTGGGGCTGGCCTTCACTCCTGGATCCTCAAATCTTCCAGAAATTAAAACTCTCCTGGGTCAGTTATCCACCACCCCTCAGGAACTGCCTTTGGGGCTGGCCATCATCCCTGGATATTGAAATCTTCCAGAAAAAACTCTCCTGGGTCAGTTATCCACCACCCTCAGGACCTGCCTCCTTTGGGGCTGCCCATCAGCCCTGGATACTGAAATCTTCCAGAAAAAACTCTCCTGGGTCAGTTATCCACCCCTCAGGAACTGCCTTTGGGGCTGGCCATCAGCCCTGGATACTGAAATCTTCCAGAAAAAAAACTCTCCTGGGTCAGTTATCCACCACCCTCAGGAACTGCCTTTGGGGCTGGCCTTCACTCCTGGATCCTCAAATCTTCCAGAAATTAAAACTCTCCTGGGTCAGTTATCCACCACCCTCAGGAACTGCCTCCTTTGGGGCTGCCCATCAGCCCTGGATACTGAAATCTTCCAGAAAAAACTCTCCTGGGTCAGTTATCCACCCCTCAGGAACTGCCTCCTTTGGGGCTGGCCATCAGCCCTGGATCCTGAAATCTTCCAGAAAAAAAACTCTCCTGGAACAGTTATCCACCACCCTCAGGAACTGCCTCCTTTGGGGCTGCCCATCAGCCCTGGATCCTCAAATCTTCCAGAAAAAACTCTCCTGGGTCAGTTATCCACCCCCCTCAGGAACTGCCTTTGGGGCTGCCCATCAGCCCTGGATCCTCAAATCTTCCAGAAATTAAAACTCTCCTGGGTCAGTTATCCACCCCTCAGGAACTGCCTCCTTTGGGGCTGCCCATCACCCCTGGATCCTCAAATCTTCCAGGAAAAACTCTCCTGGGTCACTGTCCGAGAATTGTAAAAGAAAAAATGCAACTTTGTGATCTCATTTTTCAGCAAGACCTTTCTAAGACAAATCCTTTACTAATAATAGAATAGGTTTTTCTTCCCTACAAGTTTCCAAAGACTATTTTCACAGTTTTAGAAATGATAGCACAAATTGTAATAAAGTCAGAACCACATTGCTAACTTTAGCAAGTCAAAAATTTGCAGTTATCTATTTACCATTAAAAAAAATTATCTCAATTGAGCAATGCAAAATTCTGATAATTTACAGTATGCATTGTTGAAATTCCCAAGTGTTTGTTCTGTTCATTACCCAGCTCACAAATTATTACAAGCAAAATTGAGTTTTAAAAAAAACCACCTAAATTAAGTGAAGAACCTTTAAATGCAGTAACTCTCTTCACTAATAGCTCTAGCAAAAGTCACAAACCTGTTGTAACTTAGTCAAACCAAACTTGTCACAGCAGCCCCATCCCGTTGGTGTCTATACATGAACTGCCAGCACACATCACAGAACAAAATTTGTCTTGTGTTATAACATAATTATTCTTTTAGAAAGGATGAAAAAGAGACTAAAGGTGCTTGAGGCCAATTTAAGGGGTCCCATCCCACCCTTTCCTCCAGGATTTGTTTTTCCCCACTCTCCTCAAGCCTGAATTAGAGGTCCCAGCACAGCAGTGGAAGGTTTGCTGTGCTGCTCCTCAGAAAGGTCACACTTGGACACCTCAAAACTAGAGCAAAATGTGAATGTGGGAACCCAACAGAAGCACCTTTACAGCAAAACCTCCTCTGGTGTGTTTTAGACATGGCCAAAATCCAGATTTAACTCAGCTTTAGCTGGGAATCAAGTTCCCAAAATGGTCAATTATGCACAGTCAGCACTTTATGGATAAATGACTGTAATAAAAATGCACCCAAATGGCTCAAATGCAAACAGATTTCAAAGTGAGGTAGAAATAAATGATCAGCAGCTGATACTTACTCATCAAATCCTTGAACATGGTTTTCTCATGTGTGAGGAGATGATCAATGATGGATCTCCAGCTGCAGGAGAGAAAGAAGGGATTAGACATCCAGGGAAAGCTGAGGTGTGGCTTCACCTCAGAAATTATTTGGGTCAAACTTTTCATACAAGGAAACAGTTTCCAGGCAGGATTTGTGTGCAGACCCTTGTCTGGAGCAGAATTAGTGCTGAGAGCCATTGTTAACATTATCCCATTCCATAAGAATGCACTAAATGGAATTTTCTCCCCAATGTTACTCTTCTCCTTTAAAGCCTTTCCTTATAAATTCAGAATACAAGCTTGGAGCGCTGCAATTCCATTCTTACTGAGTGCAGGAAGTGTCCATCTGGAAAAAAGATGGATCCATGTACAATTCCAGCACTTCTTTCTTCCAGGCTCTCTTGGTGTAGGCGTATCCACTCAGGGAGCTGAGCAGCTGAGCACCAGCACGGAAACTGGGAACGTTGTAGGCACTGGGGGAGAGCACAGAAATGATCAACATGGGCTTTTTTAAAGCTCCAAAATAGATCCCAGCTCACAAAAGGGTTGGTTTGAGTGAGATCTTGAGGAAGGAATTGTTCCCTGGGAGGGTGGGCAGGGATGGGATGGAATTGCCAGAGCAGCTGGGGCTGCCCCTGGATCCTTGGAAATGTCGAAAGCCAGGTTGGACACTGGGGCTGGGAGCAGCCTGGGACAGTGGGAGGTGTCCCTGCCATGGCAGGGGTGGCACTGGGTGGGCTTTGAGGTCCCTTCCAACCCAAAACATTCCAGGACTCCATGCCCTGTGTCCCCACTGGATAACATCCATCTCTCCCACATTTGTGAGGAAAAGTAGGAAGGGGACAGGGGGAGATGATGTTTTTCTGCTTCCTGCTGGATCCTGGGACCTGCCCATGCTCTGCTGCCCATCCCCATCCCCTGACAAGCACAGAAAGGGGAGATCTGAGCAAAACCCAAAATCCCAGGTGGGTCAACCAAAGCTCAAACAACAACAGGTTCAGCTCCTGGGGGAAACATTGCTCAAACCCATTAGAATGGGAACAGAGAACGGAGAAACAAAAAGACGAGGGAGGGAAGATGGCAGGAGCAGGGAGAGACTGGCCTGTGGTTCCTCAGGTAGGGGAACACGAAGTAGAGCAGGCGGGAGATGAGGGGCACGGCCTTGTCCTTCTCGTCACTGCGGTACACCACGTCCAGCAGGGAGGCCAGCACCTGCACGGGGACACAGAGCTCTGCACACACTGCTGCCACTGCTGCAAGTGTTCCAGCCACCTTCAGGATGGAAATCTGCGCAGTGGAACAGCCCCCAAAAGACTGGCACTCCTGTTTCATGGATCAGGAAAATCCCACTCACAGAACTCACAGAATTCCCAGAATGACCAGGTTGGGAGAGACCTCCAAGACCATCGAGTCCAGCCCAGCCCCAACTGAGCCCTGGCCCCCAGTGCCACATCCAGGCTTTGTTAAACACACCCAGGCATGGGGACTCCACCACCTCCCCGGGCAGCCATTCCAGAACTTTCTCACCCTGGCTGCAAAAACCTTTTCCCTGCTCTCCACCCTGTATTTCCCTTGGTGCAGCTCGAGGCTGTGTGCTCTGGGTGTGTCAGTGCTGCTGGAGAAAGAGCCCAGCCCCAGGTGAGCACAGGCACCTTTCAGGAGCTGTGCACAGTGATGGGGGCAGCCCTGAGTCTCCTTTTCTCCAGGCTGAGCACCCCCAGCTCCCTCAGGGCTTCCTCACAGGGTTTGTGTTCCCAGCCCCTCTCCAGCCTCGTTGCCTGCTCTGGATGCACTCAAACATCTCAAGGCCCTTCCTAAATTTGAGGCCATTTCCTCTCCTCCTTTCCCTTGGACACGGCAGCAGAGCCCGACCCCCCTCAGTGCCCTCATGTCAGGGAGTTGTGCAGAGCAATTCACAAAATTCCCAAAATTTCCAGAATCCCAGAATGACCAGGTTGGAAGAGACCTCCAAGACCATCGAGTCCCACCCAGCCCCAACTGAGCCCTGGCCCCCAGTGCCACATCCAGGCTTTGTCAAGGCACCTTTCAGGAGCTGTGCAGAGTGACAAAATCCTCAGCTTAAAAACCCCACAGATGAGAGGGCCCCACTGACCTCTGCCAGCAGAGAAAGGGCTTGGACACTGTAGATTGAAGGAGCAGAGGCAGAAACCATTGAAGATGGTGCCACTGATGTATCTAAAAAAAAACAAAATAATCGAGTTTTCTCTTCAGACAGGTTTAAATGCTGCTGTTTGTTCATCTGCTGCCCAAACAGAGCATTTATGTGCAAATTGGTGTTACATGAAATATGAAATCGTGCAAAGCACACATCATCAAACCCCTCATGCTCCTCACTGCCTTCAGCAGAGGACAGGGAGCAGCAGAGTCAGGGAAAGTCAAGTTACCATTGACATCCTCCGTGTTGAACTCATCTGGTAAAATCTGAGGCTGAGCTTTCACTTCCAAATTCCTGCTCAGCCAACTGGTCTGCTCCAGGGAAGAACCAGCAATGGTCCCCACAGCCTCCAGGATCTTCTGGGTCACCTCCTGTAATGCAACCAAAGTGGCATCAGATATTTAATTGGTATGATTAATTCCCAGGGAAATGAGGAGCTGCAATGAAACCAAATTCCAACAAAGCAAGGCAGAGGCTGTAAAATTACATTTTCTGTCATTTTGTTGGCAAAACTCTGAAGCAGAAGGGGAGATTGAATTTCTATGTTGGCACATGAAACCCAAACCCAGCCAGGTAAAACCCACCCAGTGTTGAAACTGTGCTGGTGAAATAAGTCAGAACAGGAGGAGGATCCTGCTCTGCTCCTTTCTTTACACAGCTGAGCTCAGAGTCATTCCCACTGCCAAGCCCAGCTGGGAGCTCCAAGGGTTCATTAATTTTCCTAGACAGCTTGGAGATTTCAATGTCCACACACACAACTTGAACTCATGACATCCCACTTGTGTTACCAGCTCAGTTCTGAGAAAAATTAAAAAAAAACCAATCCAGATTTGAAAAGATTTCAAGCATTTGGGACAAAATTCTGTTGGATTCTCGTGTTTGAGTCTGCCCTGTTCACCAGGCCTCAGCCAAAATGTGTGGATGCACATCCAGGCACTCCCCAAACACAGGAATTCAGATCCAAGCACAGATCAGATCATCTCCACTTGTCCTCACATGACCAGTGCCAGGTTTAGAACTACAAGGAGAATCTGAACCCTCTGTACCTGCAGGTCTTTCTGGTCCTTTTTGTTCTCCAGGGTGGGTGTCCTTGTCACAAAGTCATTCAGGATGCTGGGGGAGAGCAGAGCACCCTCAGTCAGGAATTACACGTGTGAAGCCCCAGAGGAGCCTCTGCTCTCTCCCACAGTACCTGAGGAGGAGGAAGTGGCCAGGAGGAGCCAAGTTCAGCTGCACTGACTCTCTGAGGAGCCCCAGCAAGGGCTGGAAATTCTCCTGCAGGGCTGGGACGGGCAGTCTGCCAAAAAAAATAAAACCAAAGCACACCTGAGTGAAGGTGGAGTTAAGGAAAGAACAAAAACCAACAAATAAGAGGAACTTGGTGGCCTGAAAGCTTTAGGATCAGAGCTGCCCTTCCTGAGTGTCAGTGTGACAGCCCTGGCACTCAGTGTGTGTGTCAACAACCAAGGGACAACACAATTCCTGCAGAGAAATGTTCTGGGACGTGGAGATCAAAGGACAGAAAATGGCAATGCTGGCTGTTCCCTCCTTGGAGTCAAAGAGAAAATTCTCTTTCAGAAGAACTGAGTTACCTCTGAATGAAAGCAAAACTGAACTGCAGCACTGGGATATCCACCAGAGAGGGTTTCTGAAAAACAAAAGCAAACCCACACTTATTTGTTATCTTCTTTTCTTCTTCCTTTGGTCGTGCAAAAGAGCTGTTTAAGAATGTAGAACACGTCATACCTCCTCCCCCTTGATCTGTGCTGGTTTCTTCACCACCTCCTTGACCAGACACAAGATGGTGTCAATTTTCAGTGTGCTCAGGGCACAAATTAAATCCACCAGAATGAGCTGGGATGCGCTGGCCACGGGGAGAATCTGACAAGAGAAAACAAAACACAACACACACATTTCACAATGAAATGTAAATTACAGAGGAAAATCAAACCCAGCCCTTGCCATTAAAGGTCTCCCAACACCTCATGAAACCAACTGGATTCTGCCCCATGAAGGCAGGAAAGGAAAAGTTCTCCCCAGAATAAATAATGATTTCCAGAGAACACAGCTCTCATTTTCTCTGGAAATTTAACTGATTAATGCTTTAAAATATAATTGGCCAATTGCAATCCAGTATTGAATCAAAAATGGCTTTTACCCTCAGATTTAAACCCACAATGTGGGTTTTATTTGATTATTTATTGAGGTTTAATTGCAGTCCTGATGCTTTTTCTAACTAAGAGGATTTCAGATTTTTCAGTCCTATTTAAAAAACCCCCAAAGAATCTACAAACAGAGCTGAGAACTGACCACATAAATGTAACATTTGCCCTTATATAGGAAATAAAAAGGTGCTTTTCTTTGGCTTCACCTTGGTTTTACTGTGACTCCTGTGAGGTTTTTTGCTGTTCCACACTGCTGCAGTTGCTGCCATCAGCTGGATTCCAAGGTGTGCTGTCAAGGGATTCAGGAAATCCAATATTTTTGTTCTTAATGTCTGTAAAAGGAGGCAAAGAATTATTAATGTCAGGCAAAGATCAGCTCCTGGTTTATAAAATATTATTTCTTTTTCTAGGATATACAGAAAATGTGGTATGTTTAATTCCCAGGGAAATAAGGAGCTGCAGTGAAACCAAATCCCATGTAAAAATAAAAGTTTAAAACCAGTGAAAATAAAAGAACAATAAAAGAACTCAATGTAAAATGCACGGAGGGGGATGAGGAGATAAAAAAAAAAATCAGGATTTTAAAAGAGCTCCTACCTTGGTTGCTTTGAAGTAGACTGAAGAGGAGCCTTTAGTTGTCCCAAAGAAGTCAGTTGGTCTTTTTTGGGAGTCTTCCCTCTTGATGACCCCCCAGAGCAGGCTCATGGTGTTCACAATCCTGGGCAGCTCCTCCAGGATGGCATTCCTGGCATTCCTCAGGTTGGCAGGTTCAGCTGAACAGGATGACTGGGAGAAAAAACCCCCAAAATATCAATTTAAAATAATGTCCTATGCACAAGAGCCTAAAAATTGTAGGGAGAACATCAAAACATTATAAACCCAAACACTGTAAACACAAAACATTATAAACCCAAAAGGAAAGAAACCAGTTTGTAAAGGACAGAGGACTGATATTTGCATCACCAAGATCTCTGTGAACAATGACTTAAAATTCACTTTGCAGGCTGCAAATTCAGAAGAACTGAGCTCAGTCCCTTCCCTTTGAGTCAGTTCAGATCTTTGGGAGTGCTCTGAGGCCTCTCCAAGGTTATTTCCTTGTACAATTCCCCGTTTCTGTTCACCTGGGAGGGAAGGGGATGTGGCTCTGCTGTCAGGGGGTCCCCAAGTACCTTTTTTGTTGGATGGGGATGATCCAGAAGGCAGAAGTGCCCGATGGTTGTCAGCCCTTCCAGAAGGGTCAGGGGGTAATCGGGAGTCACATTTTCTCTTTTAGAAGTGAAGCTTTGGGAGGGAGGAAAAAAACCCAAGCAGGTTAATAAGGCAAGTGGTGTTTTCTTGATTAAAAATTCCTGTTTCTATTCCACAGCTAAAACTGGGGGGAATGTTAGGAATATTAGGTCAGGAATATGAAAATGAAGGGATCCATAAATCTGGGAGCTTTTATACTTGGATGGAAGGCAGAGGGAGCCAGGAAATATCAGAGCTGCTGCTCCTCTCTCCTCTCTTCCTCCAGGTGCAGCAAGAATTAAGGATCAAACTCTGGGAGCCACAGTGCTGACCCAGGGAGTTCCTACACATTCCCAGCTCTGTGGAAAGGAGAATTAAAGGAATAACAAATCCCCCCTTGTCATAGACACATTTTTGGAAAAATCCTTTCCTTAGGATTCTTCCTCCTGAGAAGCTGTGAGGCCTCAGGAACAAAATGTAAACATTGATTATCTGCTGCTGTGGAATGCAGCAGGTGCAGCTGGGATTGGTCTCATGTGGTTGTTTCTGATTAATGGCCAATCACAGTCAGCTGGCTCAGACTCTCTGAGACACAAGCTTTTGTTATTGATTCCATTCTTTTTCTATTCTTAGCCAGCCTTCTGATAAAATTCTTTCTCCTATTCTTTTAGTATAGTTTATATATCATAATAAATCTATATATCATAAAAATATATATAAAAATATATGATAAATAAATATATATATGATAAATATATATCATAATAAATCAAGCTTTCTGGAACATGGAGTCAGATCCTCATCTCTTCCCTCTTCCTCAGACCCCTGTGAACACGGTCACAGCCCCTGGTGGCTCTTACCTGGCTGATGTTTTGGCAGAAGCCTTCACAGCTTCATTCTCATACTGCTTGACAAGCTCATCCAGGTTTTTACAGATCTGCACCACAAATGGGGCCACGGTCCAGCCCAAGGACTTGCCAAAGTAGGGCAGGGAGCTGGTGACCAAGGCCACCCAGGTGGGGTGCATCCCATGGCCGTACTCGGGCTGGAGCCCCCTCACCACGGCGGAGACAAACAAGCCCTGGGAGGTGATGGGGTGTGGGTACACGTACTGCATGGCCCCAATGGCCTGCTGGAAGTTCAGAGCCTGCTGCCACTCCTTGGACAGGTCTGGCTGGTTCTCCTGCTCCTCAGGCCTCTGGCCAAGGTGGTGCTCCAGGACAATCAACACCTGCAGCAGCTTCAGCAGCTCAATCTGGAGAGGGTGCTCGCTCCAGATCTGATCGTGGCCAAAATTGATGAGGCTCTCCTGGAAGATCTCCTGCTCCTGGGCGTTGGTGCCCCCAGCCAGCAGCTGGTAGCGCTTGTGGCTGACGTACATGGAGGCCGAGAGCGAGAGCAGCACCAGCTCCTGCACCTGGCACCGCCCCAGCAGCTCCCGGATCAGCTCCGCGCTCCTGGGCTCGCCCGCCTTGGCCGTGCTGGCCAGCTGGGCCATCATCCTGATGAGCACCTCCACGCTCTTGACCTGCACGTCCCTGTTGGCCAGCAGGTCCCTGTGGCTCAGGGGCAGGCAGCAGGGGTAGTAGGAGCGCAGGAAGCGCAGGCACAGCGAGGTGAGCAGCTCGATCAGCAGCGAGTGCGGGCACGCCGCGGGAGACTGAGGCTGCAGCTTCCCGTAGAAGCTCTGCCCTACCAGAGCTTCCTGGTGGCGAGCCAAGAGGTTGTAGATGAGGTTCAGGTGTGCTGTGGAGCTGGTGTCCACGCTGGTGGTGGCCACAGCCTCCATGAACTCCTTGGGGTTGGTTTTGAGCACGGCCTCCAGCACGGAGAAGGCGTAGAGCACCCGCCGGGAGTCGTAGGGCTGCAGGTACAGCAGGGTGTGCTTGAACAGGGCCTCTGCCATCTCCTGCTTCTCCTTCTGCTGCCTCAGCAGCCTGCTCTGGGCCATCTCCTGCAGCTCCAGCTCCATCTCCTCGTCACTGGACAGAGACTCCGAGGCCTGAGTCCTCTCGGAGTCGGCCCTGACGAGCTTGAGCCCCGCGCTGGACCTGGAGCTCTCGGAGGCGCTGAGGGAGTTCCCGTGCCCTGGGGCCTCTCTGCCGTCGGCTGCAGCCTCCCTGTCCTCGCTGCTCACCTCCTGCAGCTCCAGGGAAGGGGACAAGGAGGAGGTGTTGTCACTGTCGTGGCCTGTGCTGGTGTCTGCAGACTCCGTGTGCTCGCTGTTGTCCTGGTCGCCCTCGGTGTCCTGGGAGGATCCGTCGTTGTCCGGCTGCTCAGCTTTCAGCTCTGCTTTCTCTGGATCAGTTTCCACTTCTGCCCAAATCGCTTCTCTGTCCACAGTAGTGAACTGGCTCAAGGGAAGGTTTTCCTCAGAGTTGCTCTCAGAGATGCCAGACTCTTTCAGAGGGGCCTTTTTCTTGCAAAGCCAATCACGAACATAGTCTGAAAAAAAGATTTTTTTCATTTAATTTCTATTTCGCACATAAAATTATATCACAGTTTGGCTTAGCAGTTATCTTTAGCAGTCATTTAGTCAACACATCATGGTTTATATTCAATAAATAATTTTTTTAAAAGTTTATAAAGCTACTTTGCTCTACTCCAGTATTAATTGTGATGAGTGAGGCTAAAAAAATGGACAAGAATTATACTTAAGGCAATATTAAAGTGGTTTAAGAGCAGTGCTAACCTCCTGCAAAAAGAACAGGATCAAAACATCAAGCACTTTTAGGCTGAGACACCCTAAGAGAAACAGTTGCCTTTTTTTATGCTTCCTGAATATTAAATATTTGTGGAGATCAGGAGGGCAATGAAAAGGATGGCAACAGAGGGATTGATTAATTAATTAATTAAAGGGCTAATGTTTTCCTTGATTAAATGCTGTGGAACAAGGAAGGAATAGATGAGGTCTGTGTTTCTATAGCAGCCCTGTGGGTGCTTTAATTGTGTGACATTTATTTGTCAACTGACACCAAGAAATGATGCTGAAAGCACAGCCTGGTGACAGGCACAGGACAGGGGACAGGAGACAGAAAATGTGACAGTGATAGTGCAAGAGTGACAATAATATAGTATAATAAAGTAATTAATTAGCCTTTTGATATCCATGGAGCCCTCCTCATCATTTCTCCCTGCCATGGGGGTGGCCTGCTTTTCCAACAGGCCCAGTGGTTCCTGGGGACATATATAGTAATATAGTATTATATATATATATAAAAATATTATGTATTTTTATATTTTATATATTATATCTATATCTAGATAGATAGATAGATAGATATAGATATCGATATAGATATAGTATAATTAAGTAATTAATTAGCCTTCTGATATCAATGGAGTCTGCCTCATCATTTCTCCCTGCCACGGGGGTGGCCTGCTTTTACAACAGGCCCAGTGGAACCTCGGGAGGTATGTAGTAATATAGTATTTTATATATATATACACACACACATATATATAGTGTATATATAGATATATATATATATATATACACACACACAGAGTATATCAGTATATATAGTATATAGTATATATATAGTATATATATATATATATAATATAGTGTATAGTGTATATATATAATAATTTATACATATTATAATATACTGTATATTATGTATATAGTATATAAAGGTATATAGTATCATAAATAATATAGTATAATAAATAGTATTATATAATATATATACTATTTATACTATATGTACTATCTACTACATATACTAATTATATATATATAAACAGTAATAATAGAATAGAATAGAATAGAATAGAATAGAATAGAATAGAATAGAATATCTAGTATAATAAACTAATTAATTAGCCTTCTGATACCAATGGAGTCCTCCTCATCCTTTCTCCCTGCCCTGGGGGTGGGCTGCTTTTCCACCAGGCCCAGCGGGACCTGGGGAGGTATGTAGTAATATAGTATTATATATATATATACACACACACATATATATATAGTTTATATATATATACACACACAGTATATATAGTATATAGTATATATATATAGTATCTATATATATACTATATAGTATATAGTGTATATATGTAATAATTTATACATATTATAATATACTGTATATTATGTATATAGTATATATAGGTATATAGTATCATAAATAATACAGTATAATAAATAGTATTATATAATATATATATACTATATACTATTTATACTATATGTACTATCTATACATATACTAATTATATATATAAACAGTAATAATACAATATAATATAATATAATATAATATAATATAATATAATATAATATAATATAATATAATATAATATAATATCTAGTATAATAAACTAGTTAATTAGCCTTCTGATACCAATGGAGTCCTCCTCATCCTTTCTCCCTGCCCTGGGGGTGGGCTGCTTTTCCACCAGGCCCAGCGGGACCTGGGGAGGTATGTAGTAATATAGTATTTTATATATATATATATAGTATGTATATATAGTATATATACTATATAGTATATAGCGTGTGCATATATATATGTGTGTGAGTGTGTGTGTATATATAGAGTACATATATAATATATATTATATATGTGCTATACAGTATATATATGCTATATAGTATATATAGTGTATATATAGGTCTATAGTATAATAAATAATATAGTATAATAAATTTAATATGTGTGAGTGTGTGTGTGTGTATGTATAGAGTACATATATAATATATGTTATATATATGCTATAAAGTATATATACGCTATATAGTATATATAGTGTATATATAGGTCTATAGTATAATAAATAATACAGTATAATAAATATAATATGTGTGAGTGTGTGTATATATATAGAGTACATATATAATATATATTTTATACATGCTATAAAGTATATATACGCTATATAGTATATATAGTGTATATATAGGTCTATAGTATAATAAATAATATAGTATAATAAATATAATATGCGTGAGTGTGTGTGTGTATATATATAGAGTACATATATAATATATGTTATCTATATGCTATAAAGTATATATATGCTGTATAGTATATATAGTGTATATATAGGTCTATAGTATAATAAATAATATAGTATAATAAATATAATATGTGTGAGTGTGTGTGTGTATATATATAGAGTACATATATAATATATATTATATACATGCTATAAAGTATATATACGCTATATAGTATATATAGTGTATATATAGGTCTATAGTATAATAAATAATATAGTATAATAAATATAATATGTGTGAGTGTGTATGTGTATATATATAGAGTACATATATAATATATATTATATACATGCTATAAAGTATATATACGCTATATAGTATATATAGTGTATATATAGGTCTATAGTATAATAAATAATATAGTATAATAAATATAACATAGTATAATAAATTGCATAATATTATATATACAATATATATATGCTATATACTATTTATACTCTCTCTCTATAAGTACTATAATATAGTATAATAAATAATCTGGTATAGTATAATAAATAATCTGGTATAATAAAGTATATCATTATCCTCTCCTCACTCCTCCCCGCCAGGGATGCCCTTGGGTACCTGTGGAGGCGCCGAGGCAGCGCAGGGCGGTGCGCTGGGTGCGCGGGTGCAGCAGCAGCAGCAGCACGGGCTCCAGGATCCGCGCCACGTCGCTCAGGGACAGCGCCCGCAGCAGCCAGCCCTGCGCCGCCGCCCCGATGGCCCCGTCCGAGCACGTCAGGCTGTCCAGCACCACGAAGAGGGACCTGTGGGTACGGGGGGGATGCCTCAGCACTGCTGGGAGGCACTGTGGAAATCTCCCAGAAATTCTGATTTGGGTGAAATGGACGTCTTTGAGTTAAGGCTCTAGTGTGCACGCGCTGCTGTTTGGTCTGACTGCCTGTTCTCGCAAAAAGCCTACGCTCGGAGAAGCTGCTACAGCCCAAGGACAGAGATAAGGGAGGGCACTTGAGCTCTGAAACAGACAGAGGCTGCTGTGGGAAACAGGGCAGGATCACCCACGAGTTCTTTCTGATACGAAAAAATTATTAGCAAATGTCACGTGAAATCAGTGGAATGAATATGCATGAACCTATTGTGAAATTGCATGCATATGGATTTGAGAGGGAGATAAAAAAGGATCTGGAGTTCCCAGAGGCAGCATGCCTTATTAAGAAGAATAAACATAAACATAAACACAAACACAATAATAATATTTATGTAATAAGCATTTTGTTTGTTTCCCCACATCAGCAGCTTTTCTGACTTTACAAATCCTTTACTACATTGATGTGGGAAATGGATTTCTCACACTTTAGTGTATGGATTCTTACACATTATTTCATAGATTAGTGGGTGGATTCTTACAAATCCATTCTTACAAATCTTACAATGCATTCTTACAAATCCATTTCTCACACATTAGTGCAGAACTCTGAACTCCTTATAAAATGTTAGTTACTGTTGATGCCTTAAGGTTTAGCTTTCATTTATTCCAGATTTTGTACTGCTTATATAACTCTGAACTTCATATGAAGTGTTAGCAAGTTCTCCTCACAGTTCAGCCACACAAAACAATCCTTTTCCAGGCCCAAAAAGACACAAACAGCAGCAAATTGAGGAGAGCAAACTGGGAGGGTGGGACTGCATAACCTGGAGCTGTAATTGGACAATTAACCCCAATATGGAAATGAACCAAAACCTATAAATGTGAGAAAACTCCTGACCCCAGGCCCATCTTGGGTGTAGACTCCAGCTGGGTCTTGTGCTGCCCAAGGTGGATCCTTGAAAGGCCTTTTAAATAAATCCCTACTTTATTCCTTTAACACTGCCCTGCCTCTGTTCCAGGCAGCCTTTAAGGCATCACTGTCTCCACATTTTGGTCAGACCAAACAATCCCCCCAGGCCTGAGACCCAAGGACACCCCACAGCCTCAGGCCCTGAAAATACAAACAAAAGTGAATTGGGGGGAGCAAACTGGGGGTGAATGACTTCATTACCTGAAGCTGTAAGTGGAGAATTAACCCCTGATATGTAAATGACCAAACTGATAATTGTGTGAAACTCTGGTGAGCGCTGTCCAGCTTGGGTGAGGCCTCTGGAGGCTTCTGAGTGCCCCGGGTGTATCTGTGGAGCCTTTAATGAACACCTGCTCTTATTCTCTTCATCTTGGCTAGCCTCTGCTCTAGGGAGCCACTGCAAGGCATCACCAGCACCAAGGACAGCTGAAATCCCTAAAATAAGTTAAATCAAGCAATAAAATCCTGGCAGGGAACACACCCAGAGCGTGCTCAATGGCTGAGGTCTGCTCCAACAGCTTTGGCCAAGCAGCTTTTCCTGGACTCAGTTCAGGAATTGTACAAGCAAGGCCACACAAATCCTCCCACTTTTCAAGTTCTTTTCTATATTTATTTGCTTTTATCTCATTTTATCTCATTGGAAGTAAAGCTAAACTAAGATTTTTATTTTTACAAGGAGCTGGTGTTATTTTCTTTGGAAGGCAAATTTAATTCACTCCAAGATTTAAAAAAAAATGCTCTCCAGAAAAGCTCCTTCTCCTTTATGAAGCTCTTTCTATTTTTACAGCAACTTCCTTCACCCAGAAAAACCACAGAGTTTCAGAGTGTCCTGCAAAGATAAACTCCAAGGAAGTGGAAAATGTTCTTTTTGTTCAATTTTTTATGCTCCCTAGAGAGAACTCCTCCCCACCTCAGAAAAGAGAATAAAGCACGATATAATTAAATATAAAAAATGCAAATGGGAGTGGAAATACCTATCAAAGGAGCGATTGTGGGAGGTCACTCTGCTGCCCTGGATCTCCCTGGTCAGGTGCCACATGACAGAGAATCTGAACAGAGCTTCCAGCCTTGTCCCCTTGGCAAGGAAAAAAAGGAGATTTAGGGAGGTTTCCAAGTTGAAACAAAATTGGAATACACTGGTTATTGGTGGGAAGCTTTAGAAGTGTTTGCAAGCTTTTATGTTGCAAATTTGCCAGGACAGGAGAACAATAGCAAAGACTGGTTAAAATATTGCTGGGCAAAATGTTCTGTCAGCTGTTAAAGAACTGTGCTGGCATTGTATTAGGGAAGGAAAATAATTAATAACTAGCTCACTTAGAATACAGCTTATTGTGAGATCAAATACTATAAAATCAAGCTAAAATAAAGTGATTTTACAGATATTGGTAGAGCTGGGGCAGTGGGAAATCGTGACAAAAACGACAGGATTTGTGCTTGAACTAAAAACCCCAGCTAATATCCAGTGCTAGATTTTGTATCCAGGGATTAAGCCCAGCACTAATCCCATGCTGAACAAATCCCAGGGAATTGTAAAAGCATGGACAGAGCCTGTCAGACTCTTGGAAAACATAACAACTATAAAAAACCATTCCTCCACATTGCTAACAATTCATTCTAAATCCCTTGAATAAATAAAGCATTTAATCCACATTCCTTCCTAAACATCCTTTAAACACCAAAAATGAAAAAATCCTTAGCTCTATAAAACTAAATGTTTAGATCAAATTCGACATTTTTATACTTAAAATATAAACATATATTATAAAAATCTATAATATAAATACAAAATAAAGATATAAAGTAAATAAATGTAATAATATGAATAAATGTATAAATATTTAAGCAATTAAAATGTAATATTGGATATTATATTATATTATATTATATTATTATTATATTATATTATATTATATTATATTATATCACATACCACATCATATCACATCATATCACATTATATCACATTATATCATATTACATTACATTATATTATATTATAGCACATCATATCATATATTATGTTATGTTATATGTTATGTTATGTTATGTTATGTTATGTTATGTTATGTTATGTTATGTTATATTATGTGATATGATATGATGTGATATGATATCACATTATATTATATTAATTACATTATATTATATTATATTATATTATATTATATTATATTATATTATATTATATTATATTAATTACATATCATATTACATTATATTATATTACATTATATTACATTACATTGCATTATATTATATTACATTATATCACATTCTATTATATCATATATTATATCACATTATATAATATATCATATTATGTTACATCATGTCATATTTCATATTATATTATATTATATTATATTATATTATATTATATTATATTATATTATATTATATTATATTATATTATATTATATTATATTATATTATATTATATTATATTATATTATGTCATGTCATGTCATGTCATGTCATGTTATGTTATGTTATATTATATTATATTTTTCTCTAAAATTTTTTTCTCTTCCTCTGAAGTTCCTCCCTGCCACTGCCCAGGAACACCCTCGGGATGTTGTGCCTGCTCTCCCTGAAGGAGCTGCAGCCGCCCAGCACCTACCTTGTCGCGGTGCAGCAGGGCCTGGCAGATGATGTCCTCGCAGATGTTGGCTGAGGGAGCCAGGCAGTGCAGTCTGTAGAACAATTCCACACAGGCAATGTGGTGCTCCCGAGTCTCCTTGTTCAGCTGATTCCACAGCACACAGGCAACTCTCTAGGGAAAAAGAGCAAACAACTAAATATAAATATATTCACAATTATATTCCTAAAAACAGCCATTTCCTTCCTGGCTTCCTGGTACCAGAAAGAATTCCCAAACTGCCTCAGAATCCCAGGATTCAATGAATTAGAGGGTCAGTGTAGCTGGGCAGTAAAAAAGGAAAAGAAAACGGACACCTGGTAGAAATCTGTTTTCTCTGAGATCATCTTCAGCACTGCAGGAGCAATGGGAGGAAGGGTGACCATCTGCAGCTTGCCAAGGAAAGGGTTGTGGCCAGACACTTTGTACCTCTTCATCCTGTCCTCAATCACCAGGGCCAGGGACTGGGAGTGGTTGATGACCTCCAGGAGGGTGAAGATGGACACGTTCTGCACGTAGCAGTCATTGACACAGCAGCAGATTGTCATCAGGGACTTCAGCCACAGGGGGAAGCTGGGGTCACCTCCTGCTCACAGGGGAAGGGACAGAAAGGGTTTGGAACTATTAGAATCCTGGATGCTGAGAATTTTAGATTTTCTGTGCTGCCAGGCACTGATCCCCAGAGAACACTGCAGTGACCTGAGGCCCTGGAGAAGCTTCCAAAATTCAATGATAAAACTGAGATTAAAGGTGTGGAGTTTGAATAGAAGTGTGTGATATCACAGGGTGGGAAACTCAGAGTTTCAGGGTTTAGAATACAGGAATAGATAGAAAGCAAGATGGAGGTTTTGGGGTGGAGGCTGCTCCTTCTTCTCCACCTTCTTGTCCATGGAAAAAAAAGGAAAAGAAAATGGACACCTGGTAGAAATCTGTTTTCTTTGAGATCATCTTCAGGACTACAGGAGCAATGGGTGACCATCTGCAGCTTGGGTGCTTTTGTGTCATTGGACAAAAAAGTCCCCACTGGGGGCACGGGTGGTTGGGTATTGGGTTAAAAGTGACAATAATTGAGGTGTCATTTCTCAATTGGACAGTTTATCCTTCAAAGGCCTTGGAGAGAGACAGGGCTCCATTTTTAGTTTGTTGGAGTGAAGTGCTGCAGAGCTCAGGGTTTGTGAGACTGTAACAGAGATAAGAACTGATAAACATCTGAGTCCCAACAAGAAATACCCTCTCACACATTTAATCTTGACCCTGGCACAAAAAAGAAGCAAAAGAATGCACATGAAACAACCTCAGGGTTGGGTCATACTCCTAAAAATCCTTCAAGCAAGGTGACAGGAGCAAAATGACTGCCCAGATCCTGTCACCAACAGCTCATGGAATGACAGCAGGTTTGGATTGGAAGGGACCTTGGAGATAGCAGGGACACCTTCCACTGTCCCAGAGTGCTCCAAGTCTGGCCTGGAGCATTTCCAGGGATGAGGCAGCCACAACCTCTCCATGCTTTCCCTATCTGTCCCAGCAGAAAGCTCCTGCAGGACCCCAAAACCTCCAGGATTTCTGCTTTCCCCATTAGGTTCATTCCCAACCCAATAATATATAATATTCCCAATAAATATTCCCAATTAATCTGTTGATCATTTAGAGCTGCTGGTTTGTTTTCCAGCTGCCATTGTTCCAACCAGCTCCAGAGGGCTCAGGATCCATGGATGCTCCTCTAGTAACACTCAGGCCCCTCCTTTCAGGATTTATAAATTATAACTGGAGTGGCTGACATCAATCCAAGCCATCTTTTCCTGAGGGAGCACTGGAATTATTCCCTGTCCATGCCATGCTCAGCCATGGAGATAGGGGAATATCATCAGAGAGCAGGAATGTGGAGTGAGGTAAGGAACAGAACCCAATTTTCCAGTTTCCCACCTCTCCATTCCCCACAAACCTGTTTGTGAGTTAACCTTCAGGTCAATACCAGCTCCTGCTAAAGCCAAGGAATGAATTGGAAATGCAAGAACAAACAGTCCCTCCAGCTGTACAGAATTATTCTTATTTGTTACACTGAACTCCTTTGAATGCTCAGGGTTTGGGATAAGAGATGATTTTGCCTCTGTTATGGTTTAGAGGTCAAATTTTCCACCTACACCCATCTTCCTCTAAAACATCCTTTTTAGGGATACAACCCATGGACAACAGGGATGGATATCCTGAAATTCCTGAACCATGCAGGGCTGTACAGGCCAGGAGGTCTTTGTCTCTCTTCAGTTCCAAATTTTCTAGTGGAATTTTTCCAAGAAGTATTTGAATTGAAGAAGCTTGGTAAAACTCAGCTGCCAGACACACCCCAGATGCTGAGGTGGGTGAGGCTTTAATTCCCAATTTGCCTTCAGCCCTGTCCAAGGGTCTTTTACTGGATCTAATCCTGAAAATAGCCAAGCTCTCACTGTTTGCATCCTAAAAATGCTCAGGAGAGGAAAATTCTTACCAGGGCCCTGGAACAGAGAGAGGTACAAGTGCTCCATCTCGTCCTCAGACAGGTACACTGGGAATGTGGTGCAGTCCAGCAGCAGGTGACAAGCTGCAGAGAAAGCTTCCTTGCAGTCCCCTCTGAGGGGCCCCAGCACCAGCTCCAGGTCCCACTCCTCCTCCTCCTCCTTCTCCTTTTTGTGTTCAGAGAGGAGAGCAGTGGAGTTCTTGCTCCTGAAGGGTGAGCCCCTGGCTGAGAACAGCTCTGAGAGCATTTGCTTCACCTGGGGCACAGTGATTTGTTTGCCATCCCAGGGACTCTTCTTCCTGTTGCCACTCTCAGGTAACCTGTAGCCATTCTCCTTTTTCTCCTTCCCACTCAGATTTATCGCTGCAATCCCTTCAGGACTCATTTCTTGGAGCTGCATCCCAAAAATGTATTTGCTGGCAAACCTGGCCACCAGCTCCTGGATGCAGTGCAGAGTCTTCTGGATGCTCCCTCCTTTTTTCCAGACGCCATCTCTGTCCAGGGTGACGGTGGGCACGCCCAGGTGCTGGCACAGCTCTGGGGAGGAGGCGCTCAGGCCGATGCCGCTGTCCTCTGACCTGAGCGTGGGGAAGGGAGGCGATGTCCTCACGGCCACCTGCTCCTCCTCCTCCTCCTGCAGCCCAGCCCTGCTCTCCAGGCCTGGGTCCACCTCTTCCTTTGGCACTGGGCTCTGCAACAGCAGCAGGGACGTGGTTAATGGGGCACTGCCAACAGAGGGCTCACTCAGAGAACAGCGGGGACGGAAAAAGGAAAAACTGCTGTTTGTGATTCCCAGCTGCAGGATCTCAGCTGTTTATAAACAGCTCCATTCATTGCCCTTTAAAACCAACTACCTGTATAAATATATTATATATAATTATATAGAATACATTTTATTATTTATAAATAATTGTATTATATATATTTCTTTTTATCTATTATATGTATTTATCATATATAAATGTCTCTATAAAGCTCACAATTGACTCATCAAACAGAGGGATGTGCTCCCTTAAAACCCATTTCCCACAGAGCAGTGTTCCATCTGCTGCATTATTTCTGCCCAAGTGCAGGAATTTGCTCTTTGTCCTGCTGGCACATTTGGGGTTGCTGGATCCCATTTATTGCTCATGCTCCTTTGCACACCAACAATGCCCCTTTGTGCTCCACTGAAAAATTCATTGCAAGCCCTGCAGACCCAACCAGCTGTGAAGCTGGGCTGCATTTGGTCACTCCAGTTTTTAGCTATTGCATTCTGCTCCCAAAACCATTTAGATCCATCCTTCTCAGGGGCTGACAAGACTCAACTCCTCCAGTGCCACAAATAATTCAAACAGGCCAGGACTGAACACCCAGTGAGAGAAACAAGGCAGCAGAGCGCTCCGGAAGGAGCCAAAGAAGGGAAGTTTCAAAAAATCTTTATTGTTGTACTTAAGAATTTCGTAGAATTATAGGTTTGGGTTGGGAAAAATGATCCAGTGGCACCCCTGCCATGGCAGGGCCACCTCCCACTGTCCCAGGCTGCTCCAAAGCTGCTCCAAGCTGGCTTTGGACACTTCCAGGGATCAGCAGCCACAGTTCCTCTGGGAATTCCATCCCAGCCCTCTCCACCCTCCCAGGGAACAATTAATAATTTCCCAATATCCCATCTAACCCTACTCCTTTTTAGTTTGAAGCCATTCCCTGTGTCCTGTCCCTCCATCTTTTGGAAATTGTCTCTCTCCATCCAATTCTGAAATTGGATTTTTTGAAATTGTCTCTCTCCACCTTTCCTGTGGCTCCCTCCATGTGCAATTGCAATTAAAGCTGAAGGAGATTTATTATTTTAAATTCTGTCGCAAAATCATTGACACCAAGACTTTTAAAGGGTTTTACCCCTCTCTGAGGGGCTGAAAGCCACCTACCCCATTGCCACTGCCAGTCTCAGTGTCCAGGTAGGAAGGAGGCATTTGCACCTTGCTGAGCACCTTAAAACAGGTTTTTAAGGCATGAGTGAGTTCTGGCAGCCCCAAGAGCTCCAAGTTTTCCAGGAGAGACTGCACCATGTAACTGAGCATCTGGGGCAGGTACTGAGTCTGCACCTCTGAGTAGAGCTCCTGCAATAAAAAAGGAAACGTTCAAAGAGTGATCCCATCTCATCCATCACCGGGAGGGGCTGTCAAACCCAGCCTTACCAGAGGAATCACATCCAGCAGGAACACCAGCAGAGTGCACAGCTCTGAAATGGTGGGAGGAGTGCTGACATTTTCCAGAGGATACCTCATCCCCGTGGATTTGTTTCTGGAGTGAAAGAAACATTCTTATGGAAGGGTTTTTTTTATGGTGGTAAAATTCTGGTTACAAGCAAAAAGCTTTGTTAAAGTCAGCACAAAATACTGAACAGCTCTGAGGCAAAGGGCTTCTAACAGGCCAGGGGAAAATATTCTGTCAAAACAACCTCAGCTCTGTGTGCTATGATGAACTGCTAATTTTCAGATTGCAGAATCTTCTTTCTTAGAGTTAGAAAATGACAAAAAGAGAGATATTATCTAATCAGAGGGTTGGAAAAGACCCTAAAGCCCCTTTAGTGTTTTAATTTTTCTTCTATAAAGACCTCTCCACCTCCCCTCCCAACCCTTTTTCCTTCTTCTGTTGATTTGAAAGGAATTTTTTTTGTTCCCAGATTGAAATTCCCATCTAATTGTTTACCTGGCTGCACTCCTGAATTATTTGTGGACACAACTTACAGACCTGGCTGTTTCTACCATGTGTGATGGCCCTGAAAAGCTGCAGTAAATATTATTATCCTGTACAGACAGCTCTGAAATGGCATTTTTGAGAGCACAACATAAACACCTGAAACAATCTTCAAAGCATTTGGTCAGGTAATCCCAGAGGAAATCAGTGCTCAAGGATGTGATCAACAAATTCACTGTTTTGACAATTTCTGAAGCATTTTTGTTCTCTTTGATTGCACTGAAAAGGAGAGAAAAGGAAAGGAAAAGGAGATGTCAGTGAGGATTCACATCACATGAGCTGATGGACTCAAAAATCTCATTTCCCCTTTCTCTACAAGCTAAAAAATGTTGATTTTTAGGTTTTTTTTAATCAAAGGCTAAATCATTCTGGAGCTGGAGCATCTTTCAGATGATGGGAGTCACAAGGCTGAGCTCTGTCAGCAGCCTGATGTCACTGCGGTTACTCCACACCCATCACATGCAGCAAACTTCATTTTTTCTCTGCTAATCCAAGAGAAATTCATTGTGTGTAGAGAAAAGGGGAAGCCAGAGAAAAAATTTCATCCTCTGGCCAGAAAGTCCCTTTGTTACAACCCAAAACTTCATTAAACTCCTTCATTTTAACCATTAGACTTAAAAAAAATGATGCAGTTTCAGCTCAGAGCTGGAAATCTGCCATACCTTGCCAGGGTGTTGCCACTTTGGTTGTAGCTGAGTTTGAGATCAGAACCCAGGGTGTCTTTGCAGTAGGAATAAAAAGCTCTGAGAACTTCCAGGAACAGATCCCCAACAACCTGTGGCCCTGCAAGGAAAGGGGAAAAAAATCCAGGAATTGTCCACAGAGGCGGGGAAGAAATAATAATTTCAGTGCCCTAAACTTGGAATAATGAAAAGAAATAAAAGTAGTGTATAAAACATGGCAATGAGTGCTTTTAAAAATGAAAATATAAAAGTTAAAGTGACTAAGAATAGCAGAAAAGGTCAAAGCTTGTTATGTTTGATTTGATACCTTTAAATAATTTTTATATTGTTAAATCCATTTCTAAAGAGAGTGAAAGTCTTAATGGCTTAAGGCTCAAGGAGTCAAACTTTATGTTCTGACTGGGAAGATTAAAGAGGATAATGCAGTTTAGCTGAATATCCCTGGTTTAAAAGGGATTTATGATCCCTTTATTTGTACTTTGGATTAATGCACATTGTCAGGCAGCCAAGCAACACATCCAGCAGGACAATGTCCCTCATTTATTTTCTGAATTAGATTAATCAATACATTTCTAACAGAAACAATCTCTTTGGTGACATCACTCCCCACCCAAAAGATTTTAAAAAATTTGTCAAGTCACTTTGGTTTGATTCTTTAGTGCAGAAAAGTGAATTTGCCCTTGAAATAAGGAAGGGCAGAGCCTGATCCTGCTGGTGCTGCACGGACAGACATAGAGAGGGAAGGGCAGATCCACCCAGGGAACAAATGGAGCTCAATACTGACACAAGGGTGGAAGTGCTACTTTAAAGTGCCCTCAGATGCCAGCTCAAGGCTCAGAACCCCAGAATTATCAAGGCTGGAAGAGCCCTTCAGGATCACCCAGTGCCCTCACCCCAATCCCTGTCCCCAAGGCCACATCCAGACTGCTCTGGGACAATTCAGTGACTCCAAACCTCCCTGGGCAGCTCAGCCCAAGGCCTGACCACTCTGCCAGGGAAATTTTCTGTGCCAGTCTCCAACCTGAGCCTGCCCTGGTGCCATCTGAGGCCATTTCCTCTCCTCCTTTCCCTTGGGACAGGGCAGCAGAGCCCGACCCCCCCAGCTGTGCCCTCCTGGCAGGGACTTGTGCAGAGCCACAAGGGCCCCTGAGCCTCCTTTGCTCCAGCCTCAGCCCCTTCCAGCTCCTCAGGGATTCTGCAGCCCCTTCCAGCTCCTCAGGGATTCTGCAGCCCCTTCCCAGCTCCCTCAGGGATTCTGCAGCCCCTTCCAGCTCCTCAGGGATTCTGCAGCCCCTTCCAGCTCCTCAGGGATTCTGCAGCCCCTTCCAGCTCCTCAGGGATTCTCCAGCCCCTTCCCAGCTCCGTTCCCTGCCCTGGACACGCTCCAGCCCCTCCAGGTCTCTCCTGCAGGAGCAGAACTGGGCCCAGCCCTGGAGGGACCCCAGCACAGAGGAACAATCCTATTGTGATAATGGTCCCCTGAATGGGGAATAATTAGTATTGGCTTTATGATTGCAGAAGGCTGATCAATTGTTTCATTAAGCTACATTATATTATTATACTATACTATACTACACTGTATACACTGTATATAGTGAGACTACACTGTCTCACTAAGAAGTCTGTAACCCTTACTGACAGTCTGATACAGCTCTGACCTGACTGGCCAATCCCTCTAAACACCATCCAGGGTCTAATTCAGAAATCACTCTTTGGTAAATAATCTCCACAGCACATTCTACATGTGCACAACAACAGGTGTAGCAAATGGAGATAAGAATTGTTTTTCATTCTCTTCTCTGAACTTTCTCACAACTTCTCACAGCTTCCCAGGAAAATCCTGGCAGAGAGCTGTGTCTCTCTCTGTTCAGAGGATGTGTGACCACCACACAATCCCTGCCCTGCTCCTGCTGCACACACAATTCCCCATCCAGCCCAGCTGCCAGGGGCCTCCTGCCCCCCTGGGCACCCCTGGGCTCGTGTCCAGCCCCTGTCACAGCACCCCCAGGGCCTTTTCCTGCCTGAGCAGCTCTCAGGACTCTCTGTCCCAGCCTGTAGGGTTGGGCTTGGCAGAACCCCCAGCCTGGGCTGTGCTGACCCTACAGGAGGGCACAGATTTGCATTTCCCTCCCTGGGACCCATCCATGCTCTGCAGGGCTCTGTGGGAATTCCCAAACCTGGGAATTTGTTCCAGAGCAGGGCCAAGGCAAGGAACAGCCTCCTGCACACTCCCACACCCACAGGATTAGGGTTGGGCAGGGTTTTGTTAAGTCCTGCTCAGGTTTGGGATGAACACTTCACCTATTTCAGGTTTGTCCAGGAGGCTGATAAGGATCCGGAAGGGTTTGAGATAAGCCTGGTGCTGCTCCTCTGGGTCAGCCTCTGGGAATTTCTGATGCAGAATCACGATCAAACTCTAGGAAAAGGAAAACATCACAATGTTATCACAATGTTATCCATCAGAGACAGACTGTCATCTTAATAAGGGCTGAAGTGTTGCTAAATTTGATTTTGTTTAGGACTGACTACAAATGAATTCTAATTTTCCATCCAGGGTAAACAAATCAATTCCAACTTCCCATCATCTCTACTCAAAGGCTGATCTTAGCCAGAGAAACATTTTTAAATAATTCAGGTAGTTTACAATTATTGTAAATAATTCAGGTAATTCAGCCAAGATGCTTCCCTTTGGTTTCCTTAAATTCCATAAGCAATCCAATATTGGGATAAAACCAGCACAGATGGAAATGTAACCACAGGGACAGAGAGGGGAGGACAAACCAAAAATTGAGAATAATTCTGGACACAGTTTGAGCTAAAATTGCAAGGATCATAAATTTATTTGGAATATATCTGTATTAAATGAACACCAACCTCAACCAAAAGATCTTTAGAGTATTTTCCAAAGAAATAAACAGCATGGTCTTCAGAAGTGGTGGAGTCTGGAGCAAAAGTGCCACCTTTAATATCAGAACCTACAAGAAAACAGAGGCAGGAGGAGCTCAGAAAGCAGCACAGAGCACTGAAGGGTTTATATTGAATTTACTCTGCATTTTCAATCTTTGGCATTTCAACAGCCCACAGTCCCAATTTGAGGGCATCCAGATGTTGAGCACAACACATAAATCAAAACCAAAGCCAAATAGACTGGGAATCACTATTTCTTCCAGAAAAATAAGGTTAAAATAGTAAATTTAGTCCTTTTAGTTCACTGAACAAGCTGAGGATGGAACCAGAATTTATCAGATGCCCTGAGATTCAGAGAGAAATAAATTCACCCCTAAAGAAAAGCCCTGTTCACCAAATATTTAATTGTATTAAGGCACTTAATAAATGGCAAATAAACACCACTTTATCATAATTCATTAACAGCTAAAGAAGTGTATTTAAATTTTAAACACTGATTTATTTTTGCTCCAAAGTGTGCAGAATATTGAAAATCTCTGGATTTGGCACAGTACCTAGCAGCCAGGCATACAATCTCCTGTTGAGGGACATGTCTCTCCTCAGCAGGGTCTGAGTGGCTGCTGACAGGATATAAACCAGATCAGCCCTTCTGAGCAGGATGGTGCTTTCCTTGCAGTCCTGGGGTGGAAAAGAAAGATTGTTCAGCTGTTGGTGAGCACTGAAAGGAGTCAAAGTGCTGATGGGCTGGGTTTTGAACCGGGAATAAAAATGTTTTGGGGAAAAGGGAACAAAGCATCAACAGAAAAATGGTTTGTGAGCTAAAAGTATCAAGAATTCACAGGATCACAGAATGACCAGGTTGGGAGAGACCTCCAAGACCATCGAGTCCAGCCCAGCCCCAACTGAACCCTGGCCCCCAGTGCCACATCCAGGCTTTGTTAAACACACCCAGGCATGGGGACTGCACCACCTCCCCGGGCAGCCATTCCAGAACTTTCTCACCCTGGCTGCAAAAACCTTTTCCCTGCTCTCCACCCTGGATTTCCCCTGGTGCAGCTCGAGGCTGTGTGCTCTGGGTGTGTCAGTGCTGCTGGAGAAAGAGCCCAGCCCCAGGTGAGCACAGGCACCTTTCAGGAGCTGTGCAGAGCGATGGGGGCAGCCCTGAGTCTCCTTTTCTGCAGGCTGAGCACCCCCAGCTCCCTCAGGGCTTCCTCACAGGGTTTGTGTTCCCTCTCCAGCCTCGTTGTCCCCTCTGGATGTGCTCAGTGTCCCAAGGTCCTTCCCAAACTGAGGGGCCAGAGCTGGGCACAGCACTCCAGGTGTGCCCTCAGCAGTGCAGGGACAGAATGAGCTCCCTGCTCCTGGGACAGACACAGGGACAGCCAGGGACAGACACAGGGACAGACACAGGGACAGACACAGGGACAGCCAGAGGGACAGACACAGGGACAGACACAGGGACAGACACAGGGACAGCCAGGGACAGACACAGGGACAGACACAGGGACAGACACAGGGACAGACACAGGGACAGACACAGGGACAGAATGACCTCTCTGCTCTTGCTGCCACTCCATTCCTGATCCAGGCCAGGAGCCATCCCCCCTTGGTCCCCAGGGCTCACTGCTGGCTCAGTCAGTCAGTGCCCCCAGGTCCCTTCATGCCTGGGCACTGCCCAGCCACACCATCCCCAGCCTCTGGCATTGCAGGGGGTTCTTGTGGCCAGAATGCAGGACTCAACACTTGGACTTACTAAACTCCATCCTGTTAGACTCTGTCCATCCATCCAACCATTCCAGGTCTCTCTGCAGAGCCCTCCTACCCTCCAACAGATGGACACAGCTCCCAGCTCAGTGTGGGCAGCAGATTTACTAATGAAAGGCTCAACACCCTCATCCTTGTCATCAATAAAGGAAATGTGACACAATCTCAAAGTGGGTTCATGGAGTCACAGAATGGGAGGGACCTTAAATCCCACCCAGTGCCACCCCTGCCATGGCAGGGACACCTCCCTCTGTCCCAGGCTGCTCCAGCCCCAGTGTCCAGCCTGGCCTTGGGCACTGCCAGGGATCCAGGGGCAGCCACAGCTGCTCTGGGAATTCCATCCCAGCCTCTCTCCACCCTCTCAGAGATGAATTTTTTCCCCCAACATCCCACCTAAACCTGTAATTTTTCAGTGTGGAGCCATTCCCTGTGTGCTGTCCCTGCATCCCCTGGCAATTGTCTCTCTCCAGCTTTCCTGGGGCTCCTCCAGGCCCTGCAAGGCCGCCCTGAGCTCAGCCCAAAGCTTCTCCTCTCCTTAAGACTTAAAAACTCTTCCTCCATCCCAAACACTGCCTGTCCTACAGGGAGGTGAGGAAACAGTGGGAATAACTTTGGTTTTAAGTAAGATTTTCTCTCCTGGTCTTTACCAGAAATAACTTAATGTGGACAATTCTAAATTCTAAAATCCTGCTTGAATAAACTCCAAATGTTTTCCACATGAACCATTCAGGCCTGAACAGTTCAAGCACATCCTAAACATCCCCCAAAAGCCCCTGTGAAATCATTGCTTCAGCCTTGGAAGCTGGGAGACTCTGAGAAGCAGCAGAGGCTCCTCCACTCCTTAAATTGATGGGGCACTAGAAATCTCGAAATTCAGGGATTTGGAAGGTTCAAAATTCAGCCATTTGGCAATAAGAGAGGTAGGAGCTGGGCTGCTTGCACAGAACGCGCCTTCCATGGGAAAATCCCAAAAATCCCAAAATCCCTTACCAAAGCTGTATAAAATGGGAAAAAGAAGAGGATTGCTTCCAGAGTGTTCCTCTGCACCAGGACATTGGAATCCAGCACTGACACACACAAAGACTTGATCTGGAAAAGGAAAACACAACATTTTATTTGATTTTACCATCAAATTAAGGAAATTTCAAGGAAATTTCAAGGGAGGGAGGGAGGGAGGGAGGGAGGGAGGGAGGGAGGGAGGGAAGGAAGGAAGGAAGGAAGGAAGGAAGGAAGGAAGGAAGGAAGGAAGGAAGGAAGGAAGGAAGGAAGGAAGGAAGGAAGGAAGGAAGGAAGGAAGGAAGGAAGGAAGGAAGGAAGGAAGGAAGGAAGGAAGGAAGGAAGGAAGGAAGGAAGGAAGGAAGGAAGGAAGGAAGGAAGGAAGGAAGGAAGGAAGGAAGGAAGGAAGGAAGGAAGGAAGGAAGGAAGGAAGGAAGGAAGGAAGGAAGGAAGGAAGGAAGGAAGGAAGGAAGGAAGGAAGGAAGGAAGGAAGGAAGGAAGGAAGGAAGGAAGGAAGGAAGGAAGGAAGGAAGGAAATTTGGCTACCTATGAACAATATCTTGTTTAAATAAGAGGATAATTAAAATTTAACTCCTGCACCCAAAGTGAGTTAAATTTTTGTGGCTTTTAAGAGAATTGTTAATATTGGGTTTGTAAGAGTACAGAATGTCCCGGAGTTACAAGATGTGAAACCTCCCAAAATGCAGATATTACTCTAATTAGCCTTACTCTTATTCCATCACTCAACACAAATTACTCCCTACAGAAGATTTCCATTTCACTGGAAAAATAAAAAGACAAAACCTCAGAACAGCAAACACTTTGAGAACTGCACAATAAACACTGAAAACCAGAAAAGCTGCTCTTCAAATGAAATGGATGGAGCAATTTCAGAGCATGGACCTTTCAGTCTCAAAATATTTTTAATTGCATGGCATCCTAATTTAATCCAGACAAGGCTGGGGTTATGGGGTTGTCTTAGGTTACAAGATGTGGCTTGGGGTGTGTGTTCTATTTCCATCTGTCAGAGCTGGGGCAGTTCTCTGCTGTTCCTGGGCAGTTTTTCCTTTCTCTCTCCCACAGCCAACCCTCCCTGCAGGAGATCTCTGCTGTCCATGGCCACTGAGTGTCCCTGCAGGGCTGATCCAATCCCAGCATCCCATGGGGAGATGCTCCGCCCAGGGGAGGAGCCAAGCATTCCTGCCTGGATCCAATCTGAGGTGCTGGGACAGCAGAGCAGCCTTTGCCCCCTGCATTGCCAGAGGAGCAGCTGCCTCTTCCCCTGGAGCTGCAGAGGAAAACTCCCCCCTTGTGCAGGATCCCTGCTGCAGCAGAGCCACAGCTGGCACTGCAGGAGGGCTGAGCCCCCCTGGGATGGGGCTGGGACACCGCCCTGGCACACGGGGGGACAGCTCCTTGTCGCAGACATTTTTCTACAGAAATCCTTTCTCTCAGATTTCTGTGTCTTCTGGAAGGCAGAGGCCTCAGAAGGGAAGGTAAACAATTGTTATCAGCTGCTGTGGAATGTAATGGAATTCACCTTGATTGGCTCATTTTCTATGTTTATAATTAAGGACCAATCACCAGTGCGAGCTAGGGGACTGAGTCCCTGGACACAACTTTGTTATGGATTCTTTCTATCTATTCTTAGCTTAGCTTAGCAGCTCTGCAAACCTCTCTCTATATTCTATTTAGTATAGTCATAACGTATCATATATTATATATCAATAAATCCAGCCTTCTGATCAAGAAACAAGATTCCCGTCCCTCTCTCACCACCAGCGACCCACTCAGGCGCAGTAATAGGAGAGGGTTTACATTTTCCATTTCAAAGGAGACTCCTGCCTCCTTTAGCAGCCCCCTGGCTTTCCAAACCCACACAAGGGTGTAAAATGAACTTACAGTGAGTTTATAATCGGTGCCAAGCATGAATTTCTGCTGTTTGCCAGAGAGCTCCCTGTTGATGTGGCTGACAACGAAGAGGGAAGCAGGGAGCCTGATGGAGGGGCTGCCCAGGACACTGCCCCAGAGGGCTCCATAAAACACCTCCTGGCCCATCAGCAGGGACAGCTTCACCAGCAGAGCATCTGTTCTGTACCCAGGCAGAGAAAAAACCCCCTTGTTAGCCGATTTTATACCACAGAATTGGAATTATATAGAGTTAATATCATTTATTTGATGTTTTGCAGCTTTGTGTTGTCAATATTTCCCTTTATCACAGAATCTTTGGGTTGGAAGGGACCCAAAAATCATCTCATTCCACCCCCTACCACAGGCAGGGAACCTTCCCCTATCCCAGGTGGTGATGGATGAATCTCATTGCACAAAAGAATCAAACCCACTGAATTCTTTGTCATTAAAACAAAGTCTCTGTTCACACACTGGAAAGCTCTCCAGGAAATATCTGCAAATATTCAGCTCTGACCAAACAACTGCAGCACCTGTGATTGCAGAATGTTGATTGCCAGAGGTGTGAAAAGCTAAATTGGAAGTCATTTAGGCAGGTATTAAAATCTGAAAGGCAATTTTATCAGTCTGGGAGCTGGAGGTTATCCTAAAAATTCCTAAAAATTCCTACTTGGAAACCAACAGGGTCAATTTTTAAGGCACTGGATGAAGACAAACAAGAGATGTGAAATTCCCTGGATCCCTGGCAGTGCCCAAGGCCAGGCTGGACACTGGGGACAGTGGGAGGTGTCCCTGCCATGGCAGGGGTGGCACTGGGTGGGATTTGAGGCTCTTTACAACCCAACCCATTCCAGGGTTCCATGAGATAAAACAACAAATTGCACACAGGACAGCCTGGAATGAATTCCAGACCATCCCACAGAAAATCCTGGGGCTGCAGCACTGTCCCTGCTCTGGAAGACTTTGGTATTTTACCATAAAGGAGGAATTAAAACCTCACATGAGGAATGCAAGGTTGAGAAAAGAGGAAAATCCCAGCTCAGAAGAGGAAACACCTCCCAGTGTGATGGATTTTTTCCCATTTCTTTATAAAAAAACCCCTCAAAGCAGTTTTCCTCTGCCATTTTCTGTGTGAGTGCACAAAGTCAGGGAAATTTGGAGCTGGAAATGGTGTCTGGGCTGAAGCACAACCTCAGCACTTTGTTCTCTTTCAGGAACAGCAGGAGATGGATTAATTTTAGTTCTCAATATTGAATGTTCTGAAAACACTCAGCAGAGAACCTCTCATGAAAAAGAATTGAAAATTAACCTGACACAGCTTCTGACAAGATATTCTTGCACAGAATCATTGCAATGAGTAAACAAAAGAAAAACTCCCTCATGTAAATTGGTATTTCACAAAAAAAATTTAAATTAATCTTAATATAAATATTTGCCAAGATTTATGAAATATATGTCAGATCTTGTTTGCTCAAAGAGGAAAATAATGCCATCAAAAACAGGGGAAAAAGGTGTAAAACCAGAGGTCAGACCTTGGAAGTTCATCTGATTAATTTTAGTTCTCAATATTGAAGGTTCTGAAAACACTCAGCAGAGAGCCTCTCATGAAAAAGAATTGAAAATTAACCTGACACAGCTTCTGACAAGATATTCTTAATACAGAATCATTGCAATGAGTAAACAAAAGAAAAACTCCCTCATGTAAATTGGTATTTAAAAAACAACCCAATTAAATTAATTTTAACATAAATATTTCCCAATATTTATGAAATAGACCCTATTTGTTCAAGGCAAAGAGGATAATGATGCCATCAAAAATGAGGGGAAAAGGTGTAAAACCACAGGTCAGATATTGGAAGTTCATCTGATTAATTTTAGTCCTCAATATTGAAGGTTCTGAGAACACTCAGCAGAGAACCTCTCATGAAAAAGAATTGAAAATTAACCTGACACAGCTTCTGACAAGATATTCTTGCACAGAATCATTGCAATGAGTAAACAAAAGAAAAACTCCCTCGTGTAAATTGGTATTTCACAAAAAAAATTTAAATTAATCTTAATATAAGTATTTGCCAAGATTTATGAAATATATGTCAGATCTTGTTTGCTCAAAGAGGAAAATAATGCCATGAAAAATAGGGGAAAAAGGTGTAAAACCAGAGGTCAGATCTTGGAAGTTCATCTGATTAATTTTAGTTCTCAATATTGAAGGTTCTGAAAACACTCAGCAGAGAGCCTCTCATGAAAAAGAATTGAAAATTACCCTGACACAGCTTCTGACAAGATATTCTTACCACAGAATCATTGCAACGAGTAAATAAAATAACAACTCCCTCATGGAAATTGTTATTTTTAAAAAACCCAATTAAATTAATTTTAACATAAATATTTCCCAAGATTTATGAAATTTATGTCTGATCCTGTTTGTTCAAAGAGGAAAATGATGCCATCAAAAATGAGGGGAAAAAGGTGTAAAACCAGAGGTCAGATCTTGGAAGTTCATCTGATTAATTTTAGTCCTCAATATTGAAGGTTCTGAGAACAATCAGCGGAGAACCTCTCATGAAAAAGAATTGAAAATTAACCTGACACAGCTTCTGACAAGATATTCTTAATACAGAATCATTGCAATGAGTAAACAAAAGAAAAACTCCCTCATGTAAATTGTTATTTTTAAAAAACCCAATTAAATTAATTTTAACATAAATATTTCCCAATATTTATGAAATAGACCCTATTTGTTCAAGGCAAAGAGGATAATGATGCCATCAAAAATGAGGGGAAAAGGTGTAAAACCAGAGGTCAGATATTGGAAGTTCATCTGATTAATTTTAGTCCTCAATATTGAAGGTTCTGAGAACACTCAGCAGAGAGCCTCTCATGAAAAAGAATTGAAAATTAACCTGACACAGCTTCTGACAAGATATTCTTAATACAGAATCATTGCAATGAGTAAACAAAATAACAACTCCCTCACGGAAACTGGTATTTCAAAAAAAAAACCAAATTAATTTTGACATAAATATTTCCCAAGATTTATGAAATACATGTCAGATCCTGTTTGTTCAAAGAGGAAAATAATGCCATGAAAAATGGGGGAAAAGGTGTAAAACCAGAGGTCAGATCTTGGAATTTAATTTTTAATTCCCATTAATTCCCTGCTCCATATTTTTGCCAGATGATACAGAAATATTGGAAAGACTTCAGCTGCTCTCTCATGTTACAGAATTCAAACAGAATTTATCTCCAGAGCAGTGGTTTGGGAGACAGGTGAATTATTTAGGAGTCAGAGGAGCTTTAAGAATTTTTTTATTTTTTTCTCTCAGCATTTCTATTTTTAACCCTCCTTTTCCTCTTCTCTGTTTTTAACCCTCCTTTTCCTCTTTTCTCCTCCTCCTGGGATGAAAACAGAGAGGAAAGGGATTTTTTATTTCAGCATTTTTCCAGGTCCCACCATTCAACCCCCTTTAGAAGCTCTTTTGTTTATAGAAATCTGACAGAATTTTTTTGAGAACTCCCTAGAAAATCAAACAGTGGATATTGTTTCAATGAATATGGAATAATTAATATTACCTGTCATAAATTTCTGATCCTTCTTCCAGGCCAGGCAGCAGCCCAATGACAAAGGCCTGGAGACCAGGCAGGAGGGATTTTTGGAGAGGAAGAAAATATTTCTCATACAAGCCCAGGAGAACAGGTCTCACTGACATGGCTGCATTTGCCAGCAGAGGGAACAAACCTGAGCTTTAATTAAAAAAAAAAAAGACAAAATGAGAGTTAATTTAAATAGATTGAGATGGTTATACCTTAAAAAAAAAAAAAATTTAAATGACAAGTGCAAAAAGAATTCTGAGTGAGCTGTTTTGTGCATTAGAAAAAAAAAAAAATTCAAATTACCTGTACAGGAATAAATCCTTTGCAAGCCATTTTGTGCCAATGATTTTAAAGATTATTTCATAGGTTTCTAAAGCCTTTAAGTGCACCCCACTGGGCAGGGCTGGGTGCAAGCACTGGGATAATCTTTTACTGATGATCAATCTTCTGGGCAGCAGAGAATACTTCAGGTTACTCTGCAGAGCCTGGCGAGGGAGGAGAGGAGGAGAAAGAGTTATAAAGGGAAATAGAAAATATCTCATGGCTGTTTATTAAATGTTGAGGAGAAGGGAGAGGAAAAAGTGAAAAAAAAAAGGGAAAAAAGAGTGAAAGAGTGAAATATAAAATATCTCATGGCTGTTTATTAAAGGTTGAGGAGAAAGGAGAAGAAAAAGTTATAAAGTGAAATATAAAATATCTAATGGCTGTTTATTAAATGTTGAGGAGATGGGAGAGGAAAAAGTGAAAAAAAAAAGGGAAAAAAAGAGTGAAAAAGTGAAATATAAAATATCAAATGGCTGTTTATTAAAGCCTGAGGAGAAGAAATAAAGTGAAATATAAAATGTCTAATGGCTGTTTATTAAATGTTGAGGAGATGGGAGAGGAAAAAGTGAAAAAAAAAGGGAAAAAAGAGTGAAAAAGTGAAATAGAAAATATCAAATGGCTGTTTATTAAAGCCTGAGGAGAAGAAATAGTTATAAAGTGAAATATAATATGTCTAGTAGCTGTTTATTAAAGGTTGAGGAGAAAGGAGAGGAAAAGAAAGAGTAAAAAAAAAAGTGAAAAATTGAGTGAAAAAGTGAAATATAAAATACCTAATGGCTGTTTATTAAAGCTTGAGGAGAAAGGAGAAGAGAAGAAAGAATTATAATGAGAAATATAAAATATCTAATGTCTGTTTATTAAAAGCTGAGGAGAGAGGAGAAGAAAGAGTGAAAAAAAGTGAAAAAAAGAGTGAAAAAGTGAAATATAAAATATCAAATGGCTGTTTATTAAAGCCTGAGGAGAAGAAATAAAGTGAAATATAAAATGTCTAATGGCTGTTTATTAAATGTTGAGGAGATGGGAGAGGAAAAAGTGAAAAAAAAAAAGGGAAAAAAGAGTGAAAAAGTGAAATATAAAATATCAAATGGCTGTTTATTAAAGCTTGAGGAGAAAGGAGAAGAAAAAGTTATAAAGTGAAATACAAAATATCTAATGGCTGTTTATTAAAGGTTGAGGAGAAAGGAGAGAAGTTAGAATGTGAAATATAAAATATCTAGTGGCTACTTATTAAAGGTTAAAGAGAAATGAGTGGGGAAGAAATACAGAAAAAAAGTGAAAAAAGAGTGAAAAAGTGAAATATAAAATATCTAATGGCTGTTCATAAAAGCTTGAGGAGAAGAAAGAGTTATAATGTGAAATATATAATATCTAACAGCTTTTTATTAAAGGTTCAGGAGAAAGAAGAAGAGAAGAGTTGTAATGAGAAATATAAAATATCTAATGGCTGTTTATTAAAGGCTGAGGAGAAAGGAGAGGAGAAGAAAGAGTGAAAAAAAGTGAAAAAAGAGTGAAAAAGTGAAATATAAAATATCTAATGGCTGTTTATTAAAGCCTGAGGAGAAAGGAGAAGAAAAAGTTATAATGTGAAATACAAAATATCTAATGGCTGTTTATTAAAGCTTGAGGAGAAGAAATAGTTATATTGTGAAATATAAAATATCTAATAGCTTTTTATTAAAGGTTGAGGAGAAATGAGAGAAGAAGAAATAATTATAAATTAAATATAAAATATCTAATGGCTGTTTATTAAAGGCTGAGGAGAAAGGAGAATAGAAGTTATAAAGTGAAATATCAAATATCAAATGGCTGTTTATTAACTGTTGAGGAGAAAGGAGAGGAAAAGAAAGAGTAAAAAAAAAGTGAAAAATAGAGTGAAAAAGTGAAATATAAAATATCTAATAGCTGTTTATTAAGTGTTGAGAAAAAAGGAGAGGAGAAGAAAGAGTTATAAAGTGAAATATAAAATATCAAGTGGCTGTTTATTAAAGCTTGAGGAGAAAGGAGAGGAGAAGAAAGAGTTATGATGAGAAATATAAAATATCTAATGGCTGTTTATTAAAGCTTGAGGAGAAAGGAGAGGAGAAGAAAGAGTTATAATGAGAAATATAAAATATCTAATGGCTGTTTATTAAAAGCTGAGGAGAAAGGAGAGGATAAGAGTTGTAATGAGAAATATAAAATGTCTAATGGCTGTTTATTAAAGGTTTGGGAGAAAGAAGAGGAGAAGAAAGAGTGGGGAAAAAAGTGAAAAAAAATTGAAAAAATGAAATATAAAATACCTAATATTAAAGCTTGAGGAGAAAGGAGAAGAGTTATAAAGTGAAATATAAAATATCTAATAGTTGTTTATTAAAGGTGAGGAGAAAGGAGAACAAACAGTTATAATGTGGAATATAAAATACCTAATGGCTGTTTATTAAAGCTTGAGGAGAATCTTGGGAGGAGTTTGAACTCCTAATTGCATTTTGTTACAGCAGAACTCTGCAGCTGAGTTTTTATTTGGGATCAGCCATGGAAAAATTGGAAATGCCTGGGGTGAGTCTGCTTAGAGGAGGGAAAGGAACAGGATTGGGACAGGGGGTCCCATCATTCCATCTCCACGGGAAAAGGGAAGTGACAACAGCACCTCAGCTTTTAGGGAATAAAGAAAGAATTTAAGATTTCTCTTTCCTCCCAAGTTCTCCATTCATGGATGGAATCATGGAATAGGTTGGAAGGGACCTCAAGGACCATCTTGTTCCAGCACCTTCCACTGTCCCAGGCTGCTCCCAGGGATGAGGAGCTCACAGCTGCCCTGGGAAACCTGGGCCAGGCCCTCCCCTCCCTCACAGGGAACACATTTTGCCAATAAATCATTCTTTAATAATTTTTTTCCCATCAATTTTTCTAGTAAACAATATCTGAAACAAAAAATAACCAACTTTCCAACCAAAGCAGAGATGATGAAACGGGATAAAAGCCTCTGCTCTGGAATTCTCTGTGGCTGCACTCACTGGGCTGGATAACTCACTGCATTCATGTGCAAGGAAAAGATGTTTGGGACAGGAAATACTTCAATAAGATTTGAAAAAAATTTTAGAAAAATTTTAGAAAAAACTGTGCCTCCCTTCTTGGGAAAGGGAACTCCTTTCCTTGAGCCACCAGAGCGTTTCAGCAGGGAAATAAATCAGTTTTCTCTTCAAGTCACAGACAATCAAAAAGAAAATTTGGAAGTCAAGGGCACCTCAGGCTTTGCTCAATGGGCAAACACAAACAGATCTGTTGGAGTTCTGGGTGCTGAGAATTCCAGACTTTCTGTGCTGCCAGGCACTGACCCCCAAGAGAACACTGCATTGACCTGAGGCCCTGGAGAAGCTTCCAAAATTCAATAATAAAACTGAGATTAAAGGTGTGGAGTTTGAACAGAAGTGTGTGATATCACAGGGTGGGAAACTCAGAGCTGAAGGGTTTAGAATACAGGAATAGACAGAAAGCAAGATGGAGGTTTTGGGGTGGAGGCTGCTCCTTCTCCTTCTCCTTCTCCTTCTCCTTCTCCTTCTCCTTCTCCTTCTCCTTCTCCTTCTCCTTCTCCTTCTCCTTCTCCTTCTCCTTCTCCTTCTCCTTCTCCTTCTCCTTCTCCTTCTCCTTCTCCTCCTCCTCCTCCTCCTCCTCCTCCTCCTCCTCCTCCTCCTTCTCCTCCTTCTCCTTCTCCTCCTTCTCCATGGGTTTGGGTGGTTTTGTGTCATTGGATAAAAAGTCCCCATTGCGGGCACGGGTGGTTGGGTATTGAATTAAAAGTAAAAATAATTGAGGTGTCATTTCTTAATTGGACAGTTTATCTTTAAAAGGCCTCGGAGAGAAAGACAGTGAGCCATTTTGTGCCTTGCTAAGGACATTTGGCAGAACTCACTGCTGTGAGACTGTGACATAAATAAGAAATAAACATTTGAGCCTGAATATGACCTGTGGTCTGAAGTTCCTTCAACCCTGACCTCGACAGAGGCAGAAAAACAAAGCTGAAAACCAGCACTGATGTTCCAGAGCCTGTGGACATCTGGGATATTTTCAGGATCAGGCAAATTCTTGTCTCTTCCCAAATGAAATCATGGATTTATCCTATGGAATCCCATGGTTTTATCCTATGGAATCCCCTGGTTTTATCCTACGGAATCCTTTTCAACTTGAGGCGGTTCTGTTTTGCTTGGAAAAGCAGCAGGAAGTGGAATAACCATTCCTGGAATGAAGCTACAGCAGGTGACTTCACCCTGAGCACTCCTCAGCAGGAAGGGGAGGAGATGAAACCCTTTTAGAGAGAGCAGCTGGCAGGAAATTTACCCAAGAAGAAAAAAAGGTTGGGAATTTACAACAGCAGCAAACAGAAAATCAGCCCATCCTGGCGGACACACAGATGTCACTCAGAGCCACTCCATCCCCCACAGCAGAGCTGCCTTTAATGCATGATAAAAACCAGAATCTACAAATAAACCATTATTTCACATATTTCTGGAGTTACTTTTTTGATACCTTTTATATTTGTATATTTATATTTGGGGCTTTTACTCATGTGGCACATGAATATATATTATTTCAACATTGAAATCCTTAAGAGTTAAGGATTCCTTCCTCAACTGTGAAGATTTCTGGAAAGCTGGACTTTGAAACTTTCTATTGATATTGCTTGGCTTCTATTTGCCCACACCCTCTCTGCATATTTAGAGATAGAAAAGGAGATAATTACAAAAAAGCAGGCCAGTGGGAAATTGTGATCATTTATTTGTGGGGAGTTTTGGAAGGAATTTGAGATGGGATTTTTAAATTGTTTTTGATGATGTGTTTTGGGGTTTTTTATTTTTTACATAGGAAGGAAGAGTGAGTTTGGCTTAAGATTGTTATAGTATGGTTTAGAAGGTTACAAGACTTTTAGTTATAAGACTTTTTAGGAGTTAAAACACTGTTAACAAGGATATTTATGTTTTTGACCTAATTTTGAAATATTTTGCTTTATGGACTTATGCTACAGTACAAGTTTTCTTAGTTATCTCTAACACATCAACTCATAGTATTGTATTTCAAATTCTGTATCTACTTTTGTAGTTATTTTTTCTATATTTGAAACTTTAAAACTCTAAACTTTTTTTTACTTAGTTTAACATGTTTTTGTTCTAAATTATAAATTTACATTTTCACTTTTAGCACCTAAGTTTGGAAGCCTTCTCCAAGGTTTCAGATTAAATCTTGTGTTTAATTCTAAGTTTTGGTTTACAGGCTCAAAATTCTGAAAGTTTTTTGTATTCTGGATTCTAACAGTAAATATTTTGCCGTCTCAGTGTTCAGACTGAACAAATACCATCTTAATATTGCAATACTGAAATATCAACCAGGCAGAAAATGGAAATATTCCCTGCTTATTCCACAGAGCATCAGCAATAATGGCACCTCAGCTTTGGCGCCAACATTTCCTAAGGATTTGAAAGAAATAAGAATTCCCTTCTCCAAACATCAGAGATAACGATATTTAATGATAAACTGAATATTTAGAATCAGGGAATTATTTGGAAGGGAACCTTCCACTATGCCGGGGTGCTCCAAATCCCATCCCAAATCCCCTTGGGCACTTCCAGGGATCCCCAGATTCTCTGGGCACCCTCCCAGCCAGGAATTCCTTCCCAATCCCATCCCATTAAAAATTTCCACTTATCCCTGATAACTGGCACACCAAAAGAGATCATAGACTGAATTTGAGGGAAATTGTGACGGCCAATGTGGTGGTTTTAGTTTGAAACTGGCTGGAAATAATTTTGCATAGTGGTTTTGGTTTGTTAATTTAAGATTTCTTTAATTTTAAGATTTTTTGGTTTAAGGTATTAAAGGGTGTGGTGTGTTTTGGTGTTGGTTAATTGGCCGTTAGTTCTTATTATATAATTAGCAATTGGTTCTTATAATAATTAACAATTAGTTCTTATTTTTTGTTGTGAGGTAGGAAGATAGGATTAGGAGAAAGGTAAAGTAGGTTTAAAACTTTAAACGGGTATAAAGAAAATTTTATTAATAGTAGCTAAAAGAAAAAAAAGTAGTTAGAATTAAAATAAACCTTTTAGAACACTTGTTTTTCTCCTGCAATTTTTCTTTTTTCACTGATAACATAAAGAAACAAAATTTAAAATTTTCAGTTAGTTTACTACTTTTAAAATAGTGTTTATTTAGTTTAGTTAGGGAGGGAAGTTTCTCTTGTTAATGTTATGGAGAATTCTCCACAAGAGGAAAAAAAAACCAGTTGTCTTAATTAATTAATTAATTAACTAATTAATTAATCATGGGGGCACAGGATTACTTTCAAAATTAGAACAAAGAAGAGAGAGTTGAGGTCTCACTATTTTACCTTGGGTGGCAGAGCCGAGGGTCTGGGCGAGCTGTCTCACCTGGAATGTTGGCTTGGCACGAGGGCAAATGTCCCCTGTCCTGACCCAGGGACCTGCTTGGGGACACTGGCAAATGTCCCCTGCCCTGACCCAGGGACCTGCTTGGGGACACTGGCAAATGTCCCCTGCCCTGACCGAGGGACCTGCTTGGGGACACTGGCAAATGTCACCTGCTGACTGAGGGACCGGCTTGGGGACACTGGCAAATGTCCCCTGCTCTGACTGAGGGACCTGCTTGGGGACACTGGCAAATGTCCCCTGCCCTGACCGAGGGACCTGCTTGGGGACACTGGGTATGTAATATGATATGTAATATATCATATATCATACATAATATATAATGTATAATATATAACATGTAATATATAATATATAATACACAATACATAATATATAATATATATTATTTAATATATAATACGTAATATATAATACGTAATATACAATACGTAATACATAATACATAATACATAATATATAATATATAATATATAATATATAGTATATAGTATATAATATATAATATATAATATATAATATATAATATATAATATATAATATATAATATATAATATATAATATATAATATATTATATATAATATATAGTATATAGTATATAATATATAATATATAATATATAATATATAATATATAATATATAATATATAATATATAATATATAATATATAATATATAATATATAATATATAATATATAATATATGATATTAATCTCTGCAGATCTGCCAACTGAGCATTCAGATGTTGCTTCCCTGGTTCTGCACGTCACCAGAAAATATTATTTTGAGCTGTAGAAGCAACTGAGGAACTCAAAATCAAACTCCAGTTTATCCTCAGTAGAATCATTGAGGTTGGAATAAATTTTAAGATCATGAAGGAACAACAGAGAGCCAGCAGAGCTGTTTCTCCTCACCAAACTCAATCTTTTACCTCATTTTTAAGGGATAAGATATTTTAAGGGATCATTCATTCTTTCCTTTGCCACCTCTGACCCCATTTCTGTTAGAAAACATCAAAATATTCTTATATTCTTCTAGAATTGTTTAAATATGCTTAGGTTTAGGTCAACCCCTGCTGCTGAAGTCCAAGGTGTTGTGCCAAAATGCCAAGCCATGCATTATAATTTCCCTCTAGTTTTTATAAAAACTATATAAAACTATATTTATATAAAACTATATTTAAAGATCAGCTGTTCAGACCTGACTTCCCTGTGATTTGCAAAGTATTTAGGTTAAAAATTCAAGTACACCTGGTTTAGAACGATGGAATCCAAGCTGGTTTGGATTTTCCCTACTTACAAAATCCTTTCCTCTCTCCTTTTGTACCTCTGATGCCAGTTCTGTTAGAAAACACCAAAATATTCTTCCAGAACAGTTTAAAAATGTTTTGGGTTTAGGTTTAGGTCAATCCTTGCTATTCAAATCCAAGGTGTTGGATGCGAAGCCATGCATTATAATCTTCCTCTAGTTCAACAAACCAGTTAAAAAATATTATATTTAATATTTATATTTAAAGACCAGCTGTTCAGACCTGATCTTCCTTTGATTTGCAAAGAATTTAGGTTAAAAAATCAAATATACCTGGTTTAGAACAATGGAATCCAAGCTTGGTTGGATTTTCCCTACTTAAGAAATCCTTCCTTCTCTCCTTTGCTGCCTCTGACCCCAGTTCTGTTAGAAAACACCAAAATATTCTTCTAGAACAGTTTAAAAATGTTTTGGATTTAGGTTTAGGTCAATCCTTGCTATTCAAATCCAAGGTGTTGGATGCCAAGCCATGCATTATAATCTTCCTCTAGTTCAAGAAACAATTTAAAAAATATTATATTTAATATTTATATTTAAAGATCAGCTGTTCAGACCTGATTTTCCTTTGATTTGCAAAGAATTTAGGTTAAAAATTCAAATATACCTGGTTTAGAACAATGGAATCCAAGCTGGGTTGGATTTTCCCTACTTAAGAAATCCTTCCTTCTCTCCTTTGCTGCCTCTGACCCCAGTTCTGTCGGAAAACACCAAAATATTCTTCCAGAACAGTTTAAAAATGTTTTGGGTTTAGGTTTAGGTCAATCCCTGCTGCATCACTGATCCAGAAAGGAAACTGATACAGAAAGGAAATAAAATATTTTCCATTTCTGAAGCACATCTGCATTTTGCTTTTCCCAGCCCCTGGATTACCTGGAGGGTGATGCCCCTGAGCTTTATGGAAATAAAACAATGTTTGTGTCTCAACGGTGCCTGCAGGCGAAAAAGTCTCAGAAAATATGACAAAATTGTGGTGTAATGCTGATTTCTCCCTGCTCTGGAAAAGAACTTCTGAACTTCTTCATTTCTGGTGTTTTGTCCTTGCCTTTCTCAGCATTTTCATGGGGATGAATCTCAGTTATCCCTGCACACAAGTGACCCCCAGGATCTTTAATGAAACCACGTGGAGGTTGTAAAAATAATTTTATTTTATAAACTCATCTCCTTCCTGCTCATCCACCTCCAGCACTGAGGTTTTCCTGGCAGTAACACCTCCTCCCTGATAAAAATCAACAATAACATTTACAGTAATATTTATAACAATATTTATAATAATATTTATCATAATATTTATAGTAATGTTTATAGTAATATTTATAATAATATTTCTATTTGAGGCTGTCAGAGACCACCAGGAGTTCAGGGAATTGTTGGAATCCCAAATATAAAAAACTCAGAATTTTGGGTCTGGAAGCCAAAGCTCAGAATTAAACCCAGGATTTGATCTGAGACCTTGGGAAAGGCTCCCAAACGGAGGTGCTGGAAGCAAAAAATGTGAATTTATATGTAAAGCAGAGAAAAGTTAAGCTAAGTAAAAGAAAGTTTAAAGTTTTAAAGTTTAAGATATAAAAAAATTAAAAGTAACTCCAAAGGTAAACAGAGAAATTAGAATGCAGCACTGCAGGTTTGTGTCAGAACATAATTAGCTAAGAATAATTAGCTACAGCTCACACTGTAGCACAAGTCTATCACACAAAATATTTAAATATTTCAGTCAAAAATATAAATATCCTCATTAACAGTGTTTTATTAGTCAATAACTCCTTAAAAATCTTAAAACTTAAGGGTCTTGTGACCTTCTAAACCATACTGGAACAATGTGAGCCAAACTCACCTGTATGGAAAATAAAGAAATAAACCTCATCATCAAAACCAACTCAAAAAATCCCATTCAAATCATTCAAAACTCCTCCAAAAATCCCCATAAATCCTCCAGAAACCCCCACAGTCAGTGACATCTTCTTTCCCTTCTCCTCCACGTCCCTCCTGCTTTTCAGACAACACCCAGGGATGAGCGCTGGCGAGGATTTGCTGCAGGAATTTTGAAGCTGCCGAAAAGATGAAATCCCTAAAACGCCCCAGCAGATGGGCCCTGGATCAGCTGAGAGCTTTGCCTCGGGTTCTGCTCTGCTGCCACAGATTTGGGCAGTTCTGAAGCTCAGGTGGGTGCTCAGTGCTCATCTGGGTCAAAACAAAAGATCAAAGCTTTCCTCTCATTAATTATTTCATGTTTTCCCTCTGGAGAAAAGCTTTTGGAAGGCATCTGGCTCTTGATGAGAGCCAGAATCATGGTGAAAAACTGAAGGCAGAAATGTGGAACTGCTGTTGCAAAACAACATTTCTGTGTCTCTCTCCATGGTCATACAAAAAGCACCAAATTTCCCCAAATCCAAGGGAAATGTGACCTTTAAATAAAAGCTTTGACTCAGAAAACATTCTAAAACTTGGCATTTCCTCTTTTCTAGAAAAGCTTTTTAGCTGCTCTAGAGTGAGGGTCTCTTTGATGCTAAAATTAATTTAATTTATTTTAATTAACTTAGCAGCATGAAGACAGCAAATACCATTTGCAGGAAAGCTCTTTCACCAGATCTGCTCACTTTTTTAATATAAATTGCTCACATTTATTTTTATAGAAATGTGAGCAATTCACCAGAATTTCTCACATTTATATGAAGAAACACTGACTTAGCTCCTTCCATTATTTTTCTTGAGTGCATTTTTAGTTTCTTCAAGTGCTGGAAGCGCCAGAAAAGTTCACAGCAACACAAATATCCCAAATAAATGATAAAAATTCCCCTCACACTGTACCTTGTTGAGCTTGCCAAGGGAAGAGATCAGGTCTGCCCATTCACTGGATGATTCAAAGTTCCTCAAAGCTTTCTCAATTGCTGAAGAATAATTCCTGTATCTGTAATCCCCGAGCAAATCCTGCTCTTCTGGATCCATCCTGGCTGCTCATAGCAAGGTGGAGCCTCCTGGAAAACTCAGACAGGCAAAGAGTTACAAAAATCACCCAAATTTCAGCTCTGCCACAGCTGAGATCATAAATATGGACAAGCACTGGCAGCACAATAAACAAGCTAAAATTTCAATACAAAGTTAAAAATCATTCTCAAAATAATTTTGATTTCCCACTGACTTTTCCAAGAGAAAATCTGGAATTTTTTCAGTCACTTTTTCCTATTTCCTTTTGGGAAGGTGTTTTTTCCATTCCACACACAATAACAAAGGGGAGGATCCCAAAATCTCCCTCCAAGGATTTGGGAATTGCCAATTCTCAAGTTGTAAATTGAGAATTTAGAACTCATCCCCTGAGCTCTGGAATGGGGAGCCTGGAATGGGGAATATTCCCTGTGCAAACACAATTTCCATGGGGATTCCTGCTCAAGGGCTCCCAGCCCTCAGCACAAGGAGCTCCAGGTTAAAATTTCAATACAAAGTTTAAAATAATTCCCAAAATAATTCTGATTTCCCACTGACTTTTCCAAGAGAAAATCTGGAATTTTTTCAGTCACTTTTTCCTATTTCCTTTTGGGAACGTGTTTTTTCCATTTCACACACAATAAGAAAGGGGAGGATTCCAAAATTTCCCTCCAAGGAGTTGGGAATTGCCAATTCTCAAGTGGTAAATTGAGAATTTAGAACTCATCCCCTGAGCTCTGGAATTGGGGAATATTCCTGGAGCCTGGAATGGGGAATATTCCCTGTGCAAACACAATTTCCATGGGGATTCCTGCTCAAGGGCTCTCAGCCCTCAGCACAAGGAACTCCAGGTTAAAATTTCAATACAAAGTTAAAAATAATTCCCAAATTTATTTTGACTCCCCACTGACTTTTCCAAGAGAAAATCTGGAATTTTTTCAGTCACTTTTTCCTATTTCCTTTGGGGAAGGTGTTTTCCCATTCCACACACAATAACAAAGGGGAGGATCCCAAAGTTTCCCTCCAAGGAGTTGGGAATTGCCAATTCTCAAGTTGTAAATTGAGAATTTAGAACTCATCCCCTGTGCTCTGGAATCGGGAATATTCCTGGAGCCTGGAATGGGGAATATTCCCTGTGCAAACACAATTTCCATGGGGATTCCTGCTCAAGGAGCTCTCAGCCCTCAGCACAGTAACAGGTCAGTAACAGGTCAAAGTTTCAACACAAAGTTAAAAATCATTCTCAAAATAATTTTGATTTCCCACTGACTTTTCCAAGAGAAAATCTGGAATTTTTTCAGTCACTTCTTCCTATTTCCTTTGGGGAAGGTGTTTTTTCCATTTCACACACAATAAGAAAGGGGAGGATCCCAAAGTTTCCCTCCAAGGAGTTGGGAATTGCCTTCAGAACTCATCCCCTAAGTTCTGGAATTGGGGAATATTCCTGGAGCCTGGAATGGGGAATATTCCCTGTGCAAACACAATTTCCATGGGGAATCCTGCTCAAGGGCTCTCAGCCCTCAGCACAAGGAGCTCCAGGTTAAAATCTCAATACAAAGTTAAAAATAATTCCCAAAATTATTTTGACTCCCAACTGACTTTTCCAAGAGAAAATCTGGAATTTTTTAGTCACATTTTCAGTCACTTTTTCCTATTTCCTTTTGGGAAGGTGTTTCCTCATTCCACACACAATAACAAAGGGCAGGATCCCAAAGTTTCCCTCCAAGGAGTTGGGAATTGCCTTCAGAACTCAGCCCCTGAGTTCTGGAATGGGGACCCTGGAATGGGGAATATTCCTGGAACATGGAATGGGGAATATTCCCTGTGCAAACACAATTTCCATGGGGAATCCTGCACACGGAGCTCTCAGAGCACAGTAAACAGGTCAGTAACAGGTCAAAATTTCAACAAAAATTTAAAAATAATTCCCAAATGAATTTTGACTTCCCACTGCCTCTCCCAAAAGATTTTCAGTCACTTTTTCCTATTTCTGGAAGGTGTTTTTCCCATTCCACACACAATAACAAAGGGCAGGATCCCAAAGTTTCCCTCCAAGGAGTTGGGAATTGCCTTCAGAACTCAGCCCCTGAGCTCTGGAATGGGGAGCCTGGAATGGGGAATATTCCTGGAGCCTGGAATGGGGAATATTCCCTGTGCAAACACAATTTCCATGGGGATTCCTGCTCAAGGGCTCTCAGCCCTCAGCACAAGGAGCTCTCAGAGCTCTGCAGCTCCACTTGGCAGCAGCAGATGCTCAAGTGCAAGTCCAAGGTGTTGTGCCAAAATGCCAAGCCATGCATTATAATCTTCCTCTAGTTCAATAAACAATTTAAAACAATATTTTTATATTTAAAGATCAGCTGTTCGGACCTGATTTTCCTGTGTTTTGCAAAGTATTTAGGTTAAAAATTTAAATATACCTGGTTTAGAACGATGGAATCCAAGCATGGTTGGATTTTCCCTACTTAAAAATCTTCCTTCCCTACTTCAAAAATCCTTCCTTCTCTCCTTTGCTGCCTCTGACCCCAGTTCTGTTAGATAGCATCAAAATATTTTTCTAGAATAGTTTAAATACGATTAGGTTTAGGTTTAGGTTTAGGTTTATGTTTAGGTTTAGGTCAATCCCTGCTGCATCACTGATACAGAAATGAAACCACAGCTCTGCAATAAAATATTTTACATTTCTGAAGGACATCTGCATTCAGTCTCCTGCTGTTATGACATAAAACAAACCCAAGCCATGCTCCACGTCCTTTAAAACATTAAATCTGTTGTAATAAACAACTTTAACTCCATCAATCGAAGAGATTTGGTAAGAAACCCTCAAAAGCAGAAAAGTGCTGGATGAAATGAAAAGCCAGAAAGGATTTTAAGTGCAGGTTTAAGGCACTTTTGCACTCCCCTGAGCAGGATTGAGGCATTGCCAATAAAACCACTCTGTGCCAGCCAAGCCAGACCCACCTCCATGGAAAAATAAAATTATCTCACAATGTCATCGGGGCCAGATTGGCTTGGTTTGTTTGGCTACAAAGAGGATTTAATTTTGTCTTTATCAGGATGTTTGCAGTGCTGCTCACAGCAGAGAGAGTGAAATCAGGGAATAACATTTCATTTATCTGGGATCCAGCTCTGCTTGTTCCAAAAAGAAAAATTAAAGTCAATCCTCCCATAAAACCCAACAAAGTGGAAAAGCTGCAAGATACTGTCAGCAAAAATTAGGAGTAATTTGATACAAACACTGGGCAAGAAATGGAACTCCATTTCCCTCATCTCATCTAAGGATCTTAATCATGGGATTGTTTCCACTGCCGAGGACAAAGCAGGAGTGGGAAGTTTTTCCAGCAGCTCTCTGCCAAGTCAGGGCTGCTGCCGCTTCCATGGAGAGGAGATTTGTGTGGGTCACTCACAGTCGGGCAGCTGCTCTGCTGACAGGGCACATCGGCTCTCAAGGTGTTTATTTAATCAGGATTTCTGCAGTGAAAAGTCAGGTAAAGGGCTGATTTCCACACAGGACATGATTTAGTGTGGGTTGATATTCCCGCACCTCAGCTGCCAGATGTCAGCAAGGTTGGATAAAAGCCAGTAATTGAAATAAGGTAAACAGAAATGTTTGAGCTTGGACACAAAGGCAGGAAAATGAGTAATAACAAAATAATTAAAGACCCATACAAAACCCACTTGCTTTTTGCTTAAACCCACTTGCTTTAGGCGCACAACCCAAACCCAGGTGACAAACTTCCCCAGCAAACCCCGATGTAAATAATCATTTATCACCTCCCCCACTGATGCTGCCAGGCTCTTTTCAGCGGTCAGGGCGAGGAGCGACGGCCAGAAATTAACCCAGGAAATTCCACCCCAGCCTGAGGAAGAGCTCCTTCCATGGAGGCGGCGGAGAACCACGGAATGTGCCGAGCTGGGGAAGCTCCCTCAGCATCACCCAGACCCCAAATCCCACGCTGGGCACCCCGGGCAGCGCTGTCCGGAGGCTCCCGGGGCTCTCGGGCCGTGCCCGTTCCCGGGAATGCCGCGGGTGTCCCTGGCTGGGGCCGCTCCGAGCCCGCCCGTGTCACCGGCTCCGGGTGAGCGCCGTGGCACGGCCGGGTGGGGACGGCGATCCCCTTCCAACCCCGCCCGTTCTGCGATCCCGGCATTCCGGCCTGGCCAGCGCTGCCCCCTCAGCCGGGTCCCCTCCCCGCCACTGCCGCCTACCTGCGCAGGGCCCCGCTCCTCCCGGGGCCGGCGGCGACGAGAGGGGAACCGGGCGGCGGCGGGGCGGGAGCGGCTCCGCAGTCCCTATGGAAACGCGCCCTATGGAGAGCCGGCGCTATGGAAATGTGCCCTGTAGAAGCCCGGCCTAAGGAACGCCGGCCCTATGGAAATGCGCCCTATGGAGAGCCGACGCTATGGAGACCCGGCCTATGGAACGCCGGCCCTATGGAAATGCGCCCTATGGAGAGCCGACGCTATGGAGACCCGGCCTATGGAAGCCCGGCCCTATGGAAATGCGCCCTATGGAAGCCCGGCCCTACGGAACGCCGCCGCCCCCGCCCGCGCCGCCAGGCCCGCAGCGGGGCCGCACCACCGAGCGCCACGCGGGGAGTGCCGAGGCATCCCGGTGCGGGAGGGCTCCAGCTGTGCCTACAAGCCGAGGGCTCTGGCGTTGTCACCCTGTGTCGTTGTCACGCGCTGTCGCTGTCACCTTTCTCCCGGTGTCACCCTCTGTCGTGTCGTGCCACAGCCCGCAGCGCGTCACCTGCTTTTCCCCCCCCCGTAGGAAGATGGTACAGCCCGGCGAGCAGCCAGGGGCGCTGAGCGCCCTCTGGCGGTGCGGGCGGGGACGGCGGCTCCGCATCGGGAGAGCCCCGGGATGCACAGGGAGCGCCCGGGATGAACCGAGACAGCTCCGGAAAGCACCGGGAGAACCCGGGATGAACCGGGACAGCTCCAGGAAACACCAGGGGAGCCCCGGAAGACACTGGGAGAGCCTCGGGAAACACCGGGAGAACTCCGGCATGCACTGGGAGAGCCCCAGGATGTACCGGGAGAGCTCCGAGAGAGCCCCGGGAAGCACCGGGAGAGCTCCGGGAAACACCGGGAGAGCCTCAGGATGTACCGGGAGAGCTCCAGGAAGCACCGGGAGAGCTCCAGGAAGCACTGGGAGAGCTCCAGGAAGCACCGGGAGAGCTCGAGGATGTACCGGGAGAGCCCTGGGAAACACAGGGAGAGCCTCGGGATGAACGGGGAGAGGTCCGGGAAACATCGGGAGAACCCGGAATGCACCGGGAGAGCCCCGGGATGCACGGGGATGTGAGAAACACGACTCACTATTTAGAATTTTTATCAAAGTTTCTTAAGGGATAAAAGGGATAAAATCCAGCGCTAGGTACTTGGCTATTTGCCAAAAGCACACGGTTAACTTAAACTATGTTTTATTTTTAAAATGCTTTCATTTTCATATATTTTGTAATTTCTATATATTTTATTTTTTATATATACTTATATTTAATATATTTATATATTTTATATTTTTATATATATTATATTATATTTACTGTTACATTGCATGCATATTCATAAGAGTTCATACATATTCAAACATCCCTGTGAGTTTAGATGTTCTTTTGCTTGGTTTTAACCTTTGACTTGTCTTCATGCCATCTCGTAGATTAAACTAATATATTTTATTTCTTCTTCTGGTTCCATCCTGTTGTATTTTCACTCCCTGAAAACGGGGATCAATAAATTCTTATTTTTTCAGTGCTTTGGTCTCTGTTATCTTGTCTTTCAGGTAAGATCATTCCCAAATCTGTCTGAGAAGTCACCTAAATATTTTATTTATATATACATAAAATATATCTAATTATATAATTATTTGTATATATTATATCTATTATATAAAATAATATATTATTACACTGAGTTAGTGACATGTAAAAGCATTTCAACATCTTACAATCTCTATTATGATACAGTCTAAGACAGTATATTAGATGTACAGATATTACATTATTACAATATATAGATATTACACTACTGTGTGGATTTAGGGATTTTGGAATTTGGATTTCCAAGTTTTTGGAAATGTTTTTGGTTTTTATGAGAGACTGGATGTCACATTTATAGAGTTTGAGTTCCATGTTAGGAGCTGTCAGTTTGCTTGGAAAAAGGTGATTGTGCTGGAGGAATTTTAGTCCAGTGACAGCAAACCAAAGGAACAAACCAACCAAAGAAAATCAAAATACCCATGGGAAGTAAAATACAGTGTTGTGCCTGAAATGGATTCAAGTATTGATATATATCACTGACATATTATTATATTGATATATTGCTGAATATTGATATATTCCCCTTTCCTTCTTCTTTTTCCCTTTGCCATCCCTTCCCCTCTTCCCCTTCCCCCTTTTGTTCTTCCCTCTTTCACTTCTCTCTTTATTTTTGTTTTTTTTGGCTTTTTTTTTCTTTTTTTTTTGTTTGTTTGGTTTTTGGATTTTTGTGTTTTTGTTTGTTTGGTTTTTTTTGTTTTTAAACATGCAGACAGAAAATCCTGGTTGCTCAAAGCAGCTGGAAAAAAAAAAATTAAAAATCAAGGGAAATGCATGAATTCACTTTTTCAAGGTGAGAGAAGAGAAACTGTTCAGATTTGCATTATACTGTTTCACTAATGACCCCTGATAAGTTACATTAAGTATGAAGTAACACATTAAACGTTAAGTTACATTACATTAAATAAAATAAATATATTTAGTGTTACATTAATGTACTGTTTTCCTTTCTTGGCACCACCTGCCTCTACCCTTCCTTGCTGGAATTTAGGAATTTAACCATTCCGAACTGCAATGCCACCAATTCAAATTTCAATTCATAAATTTTAGAATTCTTCTTGGAAATGCTGCTCAGAGCTTCTAAGCAGGTGCTTAACTGAGCAAAGAATTTGTATTTTTGATGATTTCCTTAAGACATAACATTTATCTCCTAAAATATGGTGTATTTCTTATTATGTTTTCCAATTACTTTCTCAGGAGGGAGAGCTGGATGGTTTTTAAGCTCCCTTCCAAGCCAGAGATTCTGTGATTCTGTGGTAGTGACATGCCATGGAAAGACCAGTAAATCACGTCTAGAAGTGTTGTACAGGACAACAGCCCATGATTGTTTAATGATTATTTCATTATTATTATTATTATTATTAACCCTTAAACTTCACACAGAGCAAGGGCACTACAATCTGAGAGCCACAAAACAATCCCCACGCAACAGACCTGGGAGAGAAGTAGGGGAGGCAGTTAATAAATAAAAAAAAAAAAAAAAGAAAAGAAAAAAAAGAGAGAGACAGGACATAAAGAATTGATAAATTTCAGTTGGACATTACAAATTCTGTGCAGAGCCCTGCCCTGGCACTGTGCCCCATATCAGAGGACATTCCCTCTTCCAGGGGCAGCAACTGCTGCTCCTCCTTCCCTGAATCCCCCTCCATATCTGCAAAACATCTGTCCTGTCCTTCCTTTTCTTCATCCCATTGGAAGTTGGTAACAATTACCAGATAATGGTCATAAATAATAAAGAAAAAACCCATAAATAACTCATGCAATTATGTATTAGCTTTTGCATGTTGTTATTGATCAGAAGTATTTAGATCTGGTATAAATTATAACTTTTTTTAGGTGATTGTAAATATGATATCATATCATATCTTATCCATCAGCTTAAGGAGGTACTGTATGGTTCATAGAGGAGAGGAAGCCAAGGAGCACTGGGAAAGATGATGAAATTGCTGATCTCAGCTTATGGATATTTGCAGATTGGGACTAAATAAACCCAGTGGAAAATGCTTGGTAGGCCTAAAACCAGCAGATTTACTTTGCCAAAGTGCTGTAAGTGGTGAGTGCTGTGAGTAGAGCAGTGACTCCATGGACACGCAGTGCTGCCTGCTTGCTTTCTTTACAAATAAAGATCTAAAAACGAAATTGGGTTTAGCTATTTAAATTTTCTATCATGCTCCACGTTTATTTGTCCCGTGCGGGCAGAGAGGCCTTGCGCGCTGCCCCTGCCCCGCTCGGCTTCCCGTGCCCGGCAAAGGCGCCCAGGCCGCGCTCGGTGCCCCCGGCTGTCGCTGCTGAAGGCAGGGCCGAGCCCCGGTGCCCGGCAGAGCCCTGAGGGACACCCCTGCTGCCCGGGCTCCCGCGGCTCCTGGAGCCGCTGCCCACCAGTGCCCGGCCCGTCCGTGCGGCCAATTCCTGGTGCCCTGGGCAGCGCAGGCGGCAAAGCCAGGGCTCTGCACTGTGGGGCTGGGGCTGTCCTGGGGCAGCGTGGCCAAAGCCTCTCAGGGCTCTGGGCACAGCAGGAGCCAAAGGCCACAAGTGCGGGGCTGCTCCCAGCCACTTCCTGGCTGCCCCACTGATGTTGGGCTGCCCCGGGTGGCCCTTGGTGACACAGGCACACGGTGTCGGGGCCCTTTGTGATGTGGGACGTGGTGGTGGCCAGAGAGCCTTGTGACATCAGGGAGCCCCGGCCTGGCTGAGGGTGTCTAAGGGGCGCAGAGCCCTGCGGTGCCCAGTCGCAGGAGAGCCGCTCTCTGTGCAGGAAGCAGCTCCCTGTGTCTGTCTGCGCTGGACGCCCACAGCGACAGAGGCCGACAGCGACAGACGAGGACAGCGAGGAGGACAAAGGCAACTCCAACTCCCGGTCGCCAGCCCCTTGCCCAGCTGGCTGGAGGCCCCCAGCGGGCAGTGGTCGGGGGCAGTGGGCAGGTCAGTGCTGCCCCTGTCACAGACTGAGGAGGAGGAGAGGCCTTTGCCCAAGTGGACTGTGAGCTTTCCCAGTGGGAAGGTGACAGTGAGGAAGAGCTTTCCCAGTGGGAAGCACTGCAAGAGACATAGCAGAGAGAAGTGCTGAGAGTCTGAGAAATGTCCCAGCGGAGATCCAGGAGCAGCCCAGAGCTGTACCAATGCCAGGTACGTGTGAGAGCTGGGCAAGTTTCCCAGTACAGAGGTGGGACACACCAAGAGCTCTAGGAAAGAAAAGAAACTGTCACAGTGTGGGAGCTGTAGCAATGGGGAGAGTCCTCAGTGAGATGGACCAAGAGGGGGGCGAGGGGGAAGAATGCATCACAACCCAAGAGATGTCCCAGTGGGAAATTATTGTGAGTGGGCATCAGGAGTTGGGATAGGGAGAAGACAGAAGATCCCATGAGCTGTCCCTGCAGAGTGATGGGAGTGTCCCAGAGGATTCCCAGTGGGATGGTGTCCAAGAGCTTTCCCAGAGGGAAGATGGGAGGTACCAAGACCTCTGACCATGGGGACAAGATGTGCACTGTCACATGTCCCAGTGGGAAGACAGGAGAGAGCTGGAATTGTCCCAGGTGAGAGCCAGCAGTGACAAGGAGCTGTGCCAAGGAGCAGACGCTGCAGCCCCAGAGCTGCCCTGGTGGGACGATGGCAGTGAGGGAAAGCTGTCCCAGTGGGAGGGAGATGTGAGCAGGCAGGAGCTGTCCCAGTGGAGAAATGCCATCAGCTCTGAGATGTGGGACAGATCCTTGCTCGCAGTGAGTGAGGAGGAGCCTGAGCCTTGTCCCGCAGGGGGCCCAGCTGTGGCAGCCCCGTGGGCACAGAGGTGGCAGCAGAGGCAGTGCCTGCCCCAACCAGCGCCTCTCCTTCCCTACAGAGCCCCACGGAGGCCGAGCCGGCAGCTGCTGCCCCAGCGGGAGCTGCTGAGCAGGAGGAGCCCCTCGAGCCTGTGGCCCCTGAGGCAGAAGAGGCAGCAGAGCCTCCTGCCCCCAGGAAGGAGCTGCCATCAGCAGGGACACAGAGCCCACTGCCTGCCCCTGTCAGCCCCCCAGGCTGCAGCCAGACTCTGCTGGACTTAGCGTGGCTCATCAGCTGTGTGATGGTGAGCCAGGTGCTGCTGGAGATCCAGGGAGCCGGGCAGCAGCCGCAGGAGCAGGGGCAGCGGGAAGAAAGTGAGGATGCAGCAGTGGCAGGAACAGGCCCAGCAGAGAGGGGAGAGATCCCGGTGCCTGCCCCGCACAGCCCCCCCGGGCCCTGCTCTGCCCCGCTGGGATTCCCGGCCCCCGGGGAGCAGCCGCAGTGGGCAGGGGCAGAGTCAGAGCTGGCACAGGAAGGCAGCCAGGAGACCTTGCCTTGGGACAGTGACTGGGACGCCTCCAGCGAGGATGAGGAAGAGGAAATGGAGTCAGAGCTGTCCCAGTCGACAGACTGTTCTCTGGAAGAAGTGTCCGAGCTGGAGGATGATGTGAGCTCCAGCTCTTGGGACTTCTTGGGAGCCACTGTGGGTCCAGAGAAGGAGGAGGAGAGCCAGGCTTGTCCCGCAGAGGGGCCCCGCTGTGGCAGCCCCGTGGGCACAGAGGTGGCAGCAGAGGCAGCCCCTGCCCTGCCCAGCGCCTCTCCCGCCCCGGGCCGTGCCACGGAGGCCGAGCCGGCAGCCGCTGCCCGGGGCGGAGCTGCTCAGGAGGCGGCAGCGGGGGCGGCGCCTGCCCCGCACAGCCCGCCCGGGCCCTGCTCTGCCCCGCTGGGATTCCCGGCCCCCGGGGAGCAGCCGCAGCGGGCAGGGGCAGGGTCAGAGCTGGCAGGGTCAGAGCTGTCCCTGGAAGGCAGCCAGGAGACCTCGGCTTGGGACAGTGAGCCCTGCCCTGAGTGGGACATCTACAGTGTGGGTGGGGAAGAGGAGTGGGCAGTGGCAGGGTCAGAGCTGGCAGGGCCACGGCTGTTCCTGGGAGGCAGCCAGGAGACTTCACCTTTTTCCAGTGAGCCCTGCAGTGAGAGGGACGCCTACAGCGAGAGAGAGGAGGAGGAAGGTGAAGTGACGTCCCTGCCGTCACTGCTCTGGGCAGACTCTTCTCTGGAAGAGGTGTCCCAGCTGGCAGCCCCTGCCCTGGCCAGCGCCTCTCCTGCCCCGGGCTGTCCCACGGAGGCCGAGCCGGCAGCTGCTGCCCGGGGCGGAGCTGCTCAGGAGGTGTTGCCCGGTGTAGCCAAGGCCAGGAAACGTCCCTCCCGCTTCAGGCGGGCGCTGCGGGCGCTGCGGGGGCTGTTCCGCTGTCCCTGCCTGAGGCCACGGCCCGAGGAGTGAAACAGATTAGTAAAAGATGAAGAAGAAGATGAAGAAGATGAAGACGAAGAAGACAAAGAAGAAAAAGAGGATAAAGAAGACAATGAAGTGAACATGAAGATGATGGAGACCAACAAGACCATGAAGACCAAGTGGAAAAAGATTTTGAAGAAGAAGATGACTGTCTCAGTTTTGAGACAAACTGAAGAGAGTATAGTCCCTAATGCAATGTCTCCTCTCAGGGCTTTCAGAAATTGCCCTCCGCACGCTGAAAATGAATAGCAAGAGAGGAAAGTGTCAAAACCCAGACGCGACAGTTAATTCCAACAGAATGCTCACAGAACTCTCTCCCCTGGCCCACACAGGCACAGGAACAAAGACCCAAAATTCCTGGAGAACGGGGCAAACGTTGGAGCAATTCCCCTTCCCAGCTTGGGGTGCGAGATGGCAGCGGCTTTCCCGCTGAGGGCAGTGGAGCTTCCCCAGAGGAGTTCCATGCAGCAGCAGGCACAGCCCTGGCGGCTCTCTGGGCTCCTGGACCTGCTGTCCAGGGCAGCCAAAGCAGCTGGGCCGGAGTCTCTGGCTGTGCTTTCTGTGCCCGCCGGCGCTCCTTGGTGCTTGGGGCCGGAACGGGACGGCCCCGCTGCCGCCGGTGCCGCTGCTCTGGTGTGGGAGCAGCAGCTGTTGGGTTCAGCTGGAGGGGCTGAAAGATTGCTGCTGCAGCTCCTCCAAGGCAGGCGAGGGAAAAGCTTCTGCATGGGCCAGCAAAGCCAAGCAAGCCAAGCAAAACTGCAGCAGGCAGAGGCAGGAACAGCTGGGCAGTGAGGCTTGGAAAATGGGCAGCCAAGGAGCCCAAAGCTGCCCCCTTGCCCGCCCCACACACACCCGGCCCCGGCCTGGAAGGTGCAGCAACCATTTCTGGGGCACAAAGCAGAGGCTCCTGGAATGGACTCTCAGCACAAACCACTGCAAGACAATGGCAAATAAGACAAACTCAAAGAAGACCAAGAAGATGGAGACGACAAAGAGGAAGAAGACAAAGACAAAGACGGAGAAGACAAGGCCGAGAAGGCTTATTTAAGGATCCTTAGAAGAAGAATAGAAATAAGAATTTAGAAATCCTTAGAAAAAGAAGAGTACTAGGAATAGGAATAGGAATTTAAAATATGTAGAAGAAGAAGAAAAAGAAGAATAGGAATAGGGATAGGAATAGGGGTAGGAAAACAAGTTTAAAAATACAAATAAGTAGTAAAAGAAGAAGAAGACTAGTAAGATAGAGTAGTATGAAGACGAAGAATAACATTAAGAAGGATAAGAATAGAAAAATGAAGTGAAAATTGAATGAATAAATAAAACTAGAAAAATTATCATTTGATTTAATATTGTATATTTGTATTATAGTCTAGGATATAAAAAAAGTAATAGAACATATACTCAAATTACCATATATTCTAATGTCCCAACACTGTTCCCGTTCTTGATGAATTTGTGTGTTTTGTAATAAAGTTTCTGAAAAGGCACAAGAACAGAGTGCCCAGGTTTCATTTGCAGTCTCTCGGCGGTGCCGATGCATTTTCCCAGGCAGTGGCACGGAGTCCCCTGTGAGCAGGGAGTGCTCAGCCCCAGCGCAGCGGGAGAGTTGCCGGCCGGGCGGGCAGGGCAGGGCTGGCGCTGCTCTCTGCAGGCCAACTGCAGGCGCCCGTGGGGGCCGGCTGAGAGAGAGCTGTGCTGGGAGAGAGCCCTTGGCAGCAGGGCTGTGCAGCCGCCAGAGCGGAGCCAGCGCAGCCCCGCGGGGACGCTGCCCGTGGCCCGGCAGCCCGGCTGCCTCAGAAGGGCAGCGCTGCTTGGGCGTGGGCCAGGAGCAAGGGCTGCTCCTGGCCGGGCTTGCTGTGCCTGTGAAGGTGCTGCAAAGGCTCTTCTCCCCATTTTCCCTTCTAGTTTGCACCCAGAACATGCAGCAGGGCCTGCTCAGCAGAAAGCAGCTGTGGAGTCACTTCTGGAGTCTGTACAACTCCTACAGGACACGGCGCTTGGGGCTGGCAGGGACCTTACAGCTCATGCAGTTCCAGCTGATTATCTCCTGCTCTGTGTCTCTCTAACAGGAATTTTCTCTTTCTTTTTCTCTCCCTTCCTCACACTTCTTGTGCAGTCAAATCCTTATTGTTGAATAAAATCCCGCAGTTGCACTCCTATGGTCCCATTTGCCCCTTCATTGGGGCAGAGCCATCTCCCTCTCATCGCACGGTGACACGTGGGCAGGGACACCTTCCACTATCCCAGGTGGCTCCCAGCCCCATCCCAGATTTTCGTTGTTTTAGGAGAACTTTCACAGAGTCCCAGGATCACAGCTCCAGGGCCAGGAGCTCCTGCTCAGCCCCTGCAGCAGCTCCGTGTGGGACAGCAGGGCCGGGTCCTGCCCAGCCCCGGGTGGCGCCGCTGCCGTCCCGGTGAGGCCGCGCTCGGAGCGGCCCTGCGGCGCTGCCGGGCCCTGCTCTGTCCCTGGGCTCGGGGCCGTGTCCCTGCAGGGCCCTGCTCTGTCCCTGGGCTCGGGGCCGTGTCCCTGCCGGGCCCTGCTCTGTCCCTGGGCTCGGGGCCGTGTCCCTGCCGGGCCCTGCAGGGCCCTGCTCTGTCCCTGGGCTTGGGGCTGTGTCCCTGCAGCCCTGCAGGGCCCTGCTCTGTCCCTGGGCTCGGGGCCGTGTCCCTGCCGGGCCCTGCTCTGTCCCTGGGCTCGGGGCCGTGTCCCTGCAGGGCCCTGCTCTGTCCCTGGGCTCGGGGCCGTGTCCCTGCCGGGCCCTGCTCTGTCCCTGGGCTCGGGGCCGTGTCCCTGCCGGGCCCTGCTCTGTCCCTGGGCTCGGGGCCGTGTCCCTGCCGGGCCCTGCTCTGTCCCTGGGCTCGGGGCCGTGTCCCTGCAGGGCCCTGCTCTGTCCCTGGGCTCGGGGCCGTGTCCCTGCCGGGCCCTGCTCTGTCCCTGGGCTCGGGGCCGTGTCCCTGCCGGGCCCTGCTCTGTCCCTGGGCTCGGGGCCGTGTCCCTGCAGGGCCCTGCTCTGTCCCTGGGCTCGGGGCCGTGTCCCTGCAGCCCTGCCGGGCCCTGAGCTCGGGGCACTCGCTGCCGGGGACTACTGGTGGCCGCGCTGGTTGCTGTGTCCCCGTTCCCAGCAGAAGCCACTGAGGGGGCCCCCAGTAGCTTGGGGACACGTGGCCTTGGTGGCCCTCCTGTGCCACCCTCGCAGATTCATCCCAGGAATGAGAACTGGGCTTGGAAACAAAGGCCCCATCTTGGCATAAGATGTTTTTTGGGCTTTTCATGACGTTTATTTATTTGTTGTGATTTTTGTTGTTCAGAGAAACAGCAGAGCCAGATAATCTGCTCTTCATTTAGGAATGCTCCTCAGGAATAATATATATTTTTTTATATATCACTGTGTCTTTACCTTTTTTCTTAAGAATTACAACCCAGCCTCTGTGATTGAGCTTGTAGAATGGGTTATGGGATGTGTTCTAGGCCAAAGTTTGATTTTAGCATTGTTATGATAATTTTTTCTATTTAATACCAGTTTTTTGTTGATCTGAGGGGCCGTCACTCTGCATGGAGAGTGATAACCCTTTGAAAGGGCAGCCTGAGAATAAATACCTGTTTCTTCCAGCCCAACTGAGAGTGAGGGAAATATCAGGGAAGTGAGTGGTTACCAGGGAAATTCTCCACCAATTTGGTTGTTCAGCCTGGAAGAGGCTCAGGGGAGACCTCATTGCTCTGCACAACTCCCTGATGGTGAGGGAGGATGGGGCTCTGCTGCCGTGTCCCAAGGGAAAGGAGGAGAGGAAATGGCCTCAAGTTGTTCCACAGGAGATCCAGATTGGAGATTTGAAAAAAATTGCTCTCACAGAGTGGTCAGGCCTTGGGCTGAGCTGCCCAGGGAGGTTTGGAGTCCCTGTGTGTGGGAGTGCTCAGGAGGAGTCTGGATGTGGCCTTGGGGACAGGGATTGGGGTGATGCTGGAGGTGCTACAGGATGACCTTGAAGGTTTTACAGATATTATATATTATATTATATTATATTATATTATATTATATTATATTATATTATATTATATTATATTATATTATATTACATTACATTACATTACATTACATTACATTACATTACATTACATTACATTACATTACATTACATTATATTATATTATATTATATTATGTTATATTATATTACTAGCTTTTTGCACTTATTGAAATGGATTTTATGTGGGTAATGTTAAAGTAACTTTGTTATAGAGTTTTTATTTCTGTTGTTAATTAAGCTCAGTGAAATAGCTGATATCAGTGTGCTTGTGTTAAACTCCCTGCTTGGGTGGGATAACACCCAATGCACACAGGATGAGCACACCTGTACACATCTGCCAGCTATCAGCACTCACCCTCTGAAGGCAGGGTGGGCCAAGGCCAAAACTGAAGATGATGCCACAAAAGGGAGTAAAAGCACAACCCAAGAATGTACATGCTCTAAAAAGGTCGACCCAAGAAGAAGATATGCTAAATAGTTCTTGGAATATGTAAACTGGTTTGGGGAAAGGTTTACTGTGCATAAGGGTCTATAAATATGCAAAGGGATGGTGGAATGAAAAGATATTTAAGAGCTATCCCCAAAGATAACAGGGTGGTCCTGGCTGAAGTGCCTGTGCATTGGCTGTAACAACCTTTGCTCTGTGCTCCTTGTCTCCTATCGTCTTTTATTAAACTTTTTACGCTTTCAAAGGAGAATGAACGTGGTTTTCACAAAGGTCTCTTCCAACCCTGCTAGTTCAGTGATTCTGTGACCGCTGCGGCACTCGAGCACCAGCCTGGTCTTGATGCAGCTGTTCCCCCAGTGCTGGATTTGATGGAGCTGTTCCCCCAGTGCTGGATTTGATGGAGCTGTTTCCCCAGTGCTGGGTTTGATGGAGCTGTTCCCCCAGTTTGATGGAGCTGTTTCCCCAGTGCTGGGTTTGATGGAGCTGTTCCCCCAGTTTGATGGAGCTGTTCCCCCAGTGCTGGATTTGATGGAGCTGTTTCCCCAGTGCTGGGTTTGATGGAGCTCTTTCCCCAGTTTGATGGAGCTGTTTCCCCAGTTTGATGGAGCTCTTTCCCCAGTTTGATGGAGCTGTTTCCCCAGTTTGATGGAGCTGTTTCCCCAGTGCAGGGTTTGATGGAGCTGTTTCCCCAGTTTGATGGAGCTCTTTCCCCAGTTTGATGGAGCTGTTTCCCCAGTGCAGGGTTTGATGGAGCTGTTTCCCCAGTTTGATGGAGCTCTTTCCCCAGTTTGATGGAGCTGTTTCCCCAGTTTGATGGAGCTGTTTCCCCAGTGCTGGGTATGATGGAGCTGTTTCCCCAGTTTGATGGAGTTGTTTCCCCAGTGCTGGGTATGATGGAGCTGTTTCCTCAGTTTGATGGAGTTTTTTCCCCAGCGCTGGATTTGATGGAGCTGTTTCCCCAGTTTGATGGAGTTTTTTCCCCAGTGCTGGGTATGATGGAGCTCTTTCCCTAGTGCTGGATTTGATGGAGCTGTTTCCCCAGTTTGATGGAGCTGTTTCCCCAGTGCTGGGTATGATGGAGCTGTTTCCCCAGCGCGCAGAGCGATTGTGCTTTTACTCCCTTTTGTGGCATCATCTTCAGTTTTGGCCCTGGCCCACCCTGCCTTCAGAGGGTGAGTGCTGATAGCTGGCAGATGTGTACAGGTGTGCTCATCCTGTGTGCATTGGGTGTTATCCCAACCAAGCAGGGAGTTTAACACAAGCACACTGATATCAGCTATTTCACTGAGCTTAATTAACAACAGAAACAAAAACTCTATAACAAAGTTACTTTAACATTACCCACATAAAATCCATTTCAATAAGTGCAAAAAGCATCGCCTGGAGTCGAGCTCCATCTGCCGGGAATTCCAGCGAGCCGCAGCGGCCACGGCGCACCGGGAGCGCCTTCCCTGCCGCCGTGCCCTGTCCCCTCCGCAGGGGATGCTGCCCTCGGTTCGCTGGGGCAGAGCAGAACTGGCCAGGCCGGGCTCTGAGCGGCCTCATCCCTCCCCTGGCACAGCCTGGCAGAGCCAAAGTGAAGCAGGAGCAGCCACACGGTGTGGCAGTGCCAGTTGTTGGTTTTTCTGGGTTAGGATTGAAGGCACTTGAGATGGTGTTCCATGTTCACACTCAGGTGTTTATTATTTCTTATCAGTAAAACAGTCTCACTGCTGTGAGTTCAGCAGCTTTTCATCAGAAGGCACAAAATGGCCAACAATCTCTTGTTCTAAGGACTTTTAAGGCTAAACTATCCAATGAAGAACTGACACCTGGATTATTTTCCCTTTTAACCCAATAACTGATCCCAAAGAGCTGCAATGGGGACTTTTCTGCCCAGTTACAAAATGCCACCCAAACTCGTGGAGAAGGAGAAGGAAGAAGCAGCATGAAGAAGAAGCCCAGGACAACACCCTGTGCCCTCCATCTTGCTGCCATCCACAACAGACTAAAAACCCCAAAACCTCAATTTCTCACCAAGTGATGCACCTACACTGCTCTCTATAATCTATTTCATAGTTTGGTGGATTCCAGTCTATCTTGAAGTCTGGGAAACTTTCTCCATGGATGAGGGTCAGAGTCAGTGCTGCCCTGGGGGTCAGGGCACCCCAGAGCAGACACAGAAATATTCCCTGTGTGCCCTGGGTTTCCACAACCTTGTGCCTGGGGTTCTGTTTCTGTGCTGCAGAATTGCACAGGTGGAATGTGCAGAGGTAGAGAATATCCCAAGTTAAAGGATCCTGAGAATTCCCTGAGCTGGGCACCCACCAGGATCCCCCAGTGCCAGCCCTGCCCTGCCCAGAGCCCACCAAGCCCAGCCTGGGCATCCCTGGCAGCTCCTGGAGCTGTGGCAGCCTCGGGGCCGTGCCCATTCCCTGGGCAGTGCCAGCACCCTCTGGGCAAGAACCTTGCCCTAAAATCCAACCTAAATCCCTCCTGGCCCAGCTCCAGCTGCTCCCTGGGTCCTGTCAGGTCACAGGGAGCAGAGTTCAGAGCTGTCCCTTGGTAGGAGCTGTAGACCCCAATGAACCCCCTCTCAGTCTCCTTTTCTCCAGCTGGACAAGCTGAGATCCTTCAGCTGCTCCTCCTGTGGCCCCTCCAGCCCCTTCACCCCCTCTGTAACCCGGCTCTGGACACTCTCTGAGAGCATTAATGTCCTTTTCACCTTGTGCTGCCCAAAGCTGCTCCCGGGACTCGAGGTGAGGCCACCCCATCCCAGAGCACAGCTGTGACCTTTGCAGCCCCAGAGCTTGTTCAGCTCAGAGGGACCCACTGCCATCCTCTGACCCAGGTGGTCTCAGCAATTCCATCTGTACAGTTTGTGTTTAACACTTCCAGGGGGTGTGGAAGCAGCCAAGGGGGTTTTGTCCCCAGGGCCTGTGTCCATGACAGTTGTGGCCTCTCCCTGTTTCCCCTGTTAAGTTCCTCTCCTCTCTGACAGGGAAAAATGATTTCTTCTTCCATCCGCCCCAGCTCAGCCATTCTCCAGGAAGACCTGAGTCAGATGTTTGGTACCTAAACCAAATACCTGAGGAAGGTGGGGAAGAGGGAGACAATTGCTGGAGGGAGACACACAGTTACTGAACCAGCCTAATGTAAACAAGATCTAAAGCAAGAGTTCAAAGTTATTAAAACTAGGGGAAAATGCCAAAGAAGGAAATTCTTCTCTGTTCAGTCACTCAGCTCTGGAGCCAATGAAACCTGCTTCACTATCCCTGAAAGATGATTTCTGGACGTGTTTTTCTAGTGGAGACAACAACAACAACAACTGTGACCCTTTTCATCCAGGGAGCTCAAAGGGCTTCTCAAAGATCTGTGTCACTTGTGCAAGGAGGAAACTGAGGCACAGGGAGGGAGGGATTTTGCTCCAGCCAGAGGAGAAGGCAGGGATGAACCCTGAGTTAGGCACAGTCTGTGCTGAGATGCATCACTCAGGGAAAATGAGGTTTGGGGGAAAATGAGGGGGAAAATCACACTGGGGGAAAATGAGGTTGTTCTCCTCCTTGGGGTATTTGCCTTCATCAGCAGCACAGAAGAGAACCTAATTCCTGGGGTGGGTTAGCTCTGACATGTTTGTTTTATCAAGGATAGAAAAAAAAAAAAAAAACATTCAGGAGTTTTTGGTTTGGTTTGTTTCCCCCTCCCGGCTTCTTACAACTGGAGAAACAGACAATGAAAATCCTCATTCTCTTAACAGAGCTGGGGTTTGACTCCTAGAGCTTTTTTCTGTTTCCTAATTGCAATATCCACCTGGGAGGGATAAGACATTGGAAACAGAATTTTGCTTATTTAAAGATTTGGAATAAATTTGACCTCTTGTCCCCCAGCTCCTTCTTCCCTCCTGTGCCACCAAAACTGTCTTTGTGTGGGAGGCACCTCTCAATATCCCTGTTGATATTACTGCAAACAGGCACAAAAATATCCCTCACAGAAGTGTCTGGAGGGGTTTCTCTCTTCCCCCACTCTTCTCTGAGTGTTCTGTGGTCCTAAAAGCCTTGAGAAGTGGTAAAATTCACCACCCACAAAGGGGGGACTCCGTGGGACACCCATTTTTCATCTCTAATGGAACCACACTTGGAAACTTCTGGAATGTTTTATGTGGTTAATGAGAATTAAGGTGCATGGAAGATTTTTGGAAGTTGAAAATGTCCAGCTTGGCCATGGGACACTGTGAAAGGAGATGGATATTTTCCAGCAGGTGATATGGCTGAAGACCCCGGGAAGTGGGGCAGTACAAAAAGGGATCCTAAAAATCAGCTCAGATTAATGGGATCACATTGGGAAAGGCAGGACTAAGAGGTAAAACAGCACCTTTAACACCTTTGAGATGCAAAATCATCCAGGTAGCCATGTGGGGTCACGGCCACGGTCTGGACAGCACTGAAAATCCACCAGAATCCCTGGATTTTGGCCTCTCACACCTTGGCAATATTTGGGCTGGGCTGTGGTACAAGCTGCTGAATCAGCCCTGCTTCCCACAAAGGGACAGTCCTGGAAGGGCCAGCGTTCCCAGGGCGGGCAGGCTCCAGCCTTTGGCAACAAAAATCATTTCATCATTTCCAAAAGGATGCCACTGAACCATTTTTCAGGACCACACTGACAGATTTTTGCCATCTGCAGAATGTTTTGAGTTTTGGTGCAGAAAGTTTTGATTTTCTGTTCTAAAATAGAACAACTTCCACTCATCCAGCCCCGAAATCATAATTCCCATGGGATGGAAACACTGGCTGGGGTCACCCATCCCTCAAAATCACCTGTGCTGGGCTGACATCTCTGGCCTGGCCTGCAGGAAGCTGGGGAAATATCAGAGACAAGGGATTAGAATTCAGATTGAACCACAGTTTTATGGGGCAAAAATGAAACTGGAAACATTCCTGTGTGAAATAACCTTGACTCAGAACAACTCATTTCAGAGGGGAAGGGTGAAGTTTGCCGTAGAGGGATTCATGTAGGGATTTTGCCGTTTCAATGAAAATCCACTGATTTTCAAGGAATTTCAGGTCCCTTCCAACCCAAACCATTCTGTGATTCTGTGAACTGGGAGGTCTCAGTCCTGAGGGGTTCTGGTGTGAGGAAACAGGGAAACAAACTGCAGCAGGGACAAGGCTGGTGGTGCTGAGGAGCAGTTTCAGTGGTCAGAGCTCCTCAGGAGCCACACCTGGGTCTCCTCTGCTCAGGGGATGTGTCCAGTGGAAATCTGCCACTAAACCTTCCCCAGGAAAGCTACAGGAAATTCTTTAGTAAATTTAGCTTTTCTAGTAAATTCCCGCTGAAACGATGGCTTCAAACACATCTGTGTGGAAGAAATATTTTACAGGATGGGTTACCTTTTCCTTATCAGGTGGCTCCATGTTTTCTTGTTTTGTTTATGCATTATTAATCCTCATCAAAGCAAGCTCATCAAAGTTTGTGTGTGGTTCCCTTTTTCCTTATTATCTGTCTTTTTTAAAAAATTTGTGATAGATGGTGGGCAGTTGTTACTCTAACAAGTTCAGATTAATGCAAATGCAGGCACTGCTAATTTAGAGTTGCTGTGGAGCTGTACTGATGTGTTGTGTTTGTGTTCGAGGCACTTTTTGGTGCTCCAAGAAACAATTCTGGATCAGCAGGGAGCAGCTTCCCTCTCTCACTGTTGGCCAGGAGCACCCCAGCTCTAGAATTTTTTTTTAAATTTTTTTTTTTGGTCTCTTATTTTATCCCTTATGAAACTTTACAAAAATTCTTTATCTTCTACTCCATTTTTCACACTTCCTCAGGACAAGGAGGTTTTTCCAAAGCCCTCAGTGCAGCATTGCCCCCTCCCTGCTCTGCAAGCAGGCTGGGTTTGAAATCTGTGGATTAGATTTTCTCCTTAAATTGTTTTATCCTCCTGTCGAAAAAACCCAAACAATTCCCAGACAGTGACTCGTGCTGACTAATCCAGTCTGGGAGACTTCGAGGTGTCCCTGTAACCTAAAACCAGCAAACAAGCTTCCTAATTCAGGAGCTAGACATTCCAATGGGGACCTGGAGCTTCTGGCCTTTTATTTTCCTTCTCCTCAGGGTTAAACATGCTTTTATCTGAGCTGTGCCTCCCTCCCCCGGCAGGCAGGACTTGGGATGAGCTGGAATTTGGACATTCCTTTCCTGCCTACACTTCAAAGTGCTGCTCCACAGGGCATCCCTGTGGCAGAGTTATTGGGAGTGCTCCACAAGGGGAAAACAGGGAGCAGAGCTGGGGCTGTGCCAGGAGAATGTGGGGTACAGAGTTATTGGGAGTGCTCCACAAAGGGAGCAGAGGTGGGGCTGTGCCAGGAGAATGTGGGGTGCAGAGTTATTGGGAATGCTCCACAAAGGGAAAACAGGGAGCAGAGGTGGGGCTGTGCCAGGAGAATGTGGGGTGCAGGGTTATTGGGAATGCTCCACAAAGGGAAAACAGGGAGCAGAGGTGGGGTTGTGCCAGGAGAATGTGGGGTGCAGAGTTATTGGGAATGCTCCAAAAGGGAAAACAGGGAGCAGGGGTGGGGCTGTGCCAGGAGAACAGGGGGTGCCTGTGGTGCCTTGGGAAGGCTGACCCAGAGCAGAGGCTGGGCAGAGTTACAGAATAAATTCTGTATTTATTTACAGAATAAAGCAGGGATTTATTCACAGCATCTCCTCCAGGGATGCTCCTTGGGCAGCACCAGAGCCCAGCCAGGGCTGCACCCAAGATGAACCAAAATGGCCCCAAAATGCACGGCCGGGCACGGGCTCTGTCCCTGGGATCAGTTCTGGTTTGTTGGATTAGGCCCATTCCTGACCCACAGATGGGGCAACTGAGAGGGTTTTAAAATCTTTTATTCTATTTCCAGTCTCATGTGAAGGGTGAGACAACACAGATGTTATAATTCACAATCAGAAGCTAATTATTTCCTAATTACAATGCACTGTAAGTGTTTCTTGGCCTATCAGCTTTTGCCACACCTTGCTGTAAATGCCTTAAAACCAAACATCTAAAATTTCCCTTCATGGGTGCCACAATTCACCTTTCACAGTTCTATTTCCCCAAACTGTCCAGTCTTTTTTACAAAACCATCCTTTGAAACTTGTTTCCAGCTCCATTTCTCCCTCAGCAATGTCTGTCCCGTTCCAGGGCATTTCTCAGTCAGCATTTCTTGTCTCAAGGTTTGCACACAGATGCACAAACTGTGTGAGCCTCCTGTCAAACTTGAAAAATTCTCTACAAATTCATTTTCCACATTTGCATCTTGCAGTTCATTGTCCCATTCCAGCTTTAGCCCAGGCAGTCCCACCCTGCTTGTTTTTCTCTCTCCAGCCCACGGGGTTTGTGCTCCTGGGCTGAGATTTGGATAATTTTTCCTTGGTGTCCAGCTAGAGAAGGAATTGTTTTGTCTCCCTGCTCTGTGCACAGAGCTCACCACCCCATAATATGAAGCTTAGAAATACAGATTAAGCAGCACAGAATCTGAAAATATAAAAGCTCAAACCTGAGGCATCACGTGGAGTAATAATCGAGATATTCCCAAATTATCCCACAGCCCTGGAAGAAATTCAGTGTTGCAAAAAGATGTGGGGACAGGGAAAAATCCTATTTTTGGCCCTTTTACAGAGCTGGGCTGAGTCAGGTTTTAGTCATGTCTGGAAGGCACAGGGCCATTACAGTGGCAGCAGGGACAGGTTTCTGAGCTCGGGAGGTTGTGGACAGGCTCTGTCTGGGAGCAGATAATGCAGTTTATTGTCTGCTCTGTGGCCACACACGCTGAGCCAGGCAGCAGCAATCCAGGGAAAGGGATCCCACTCCTGCCCCACAGCCCAGGAGGGTCCTGGAGCCACTGGGAAGGGGAGAAGCTGTGTGCACCCAAGGGAACAGAGCTGGGTTATTGGTCCAGAAAATCCGTGAGGGGTTGGACACACAGCTGGATTTATTTATCCAGAAAATCCCTGTGGGGCTGGACACACATCTGATTTATTTATCCAGAAAATCCCTGTGGGGTTGGACACACAGCTGGGTTATTGACCCAGAAAATCCCTGTGGGGCTGGACACACACCTGATTTATTGATCCAGAAAATCCCTGTGGGGCTGGACACACAGCTGGGTTATTGATCCAGAAAATCCCTGTGGGGCTGGACACACACCTGATTTATTGACCCAGAAAATCCCTGTGGGGTTGGACACACAGCTGATTTATTGACCCAGAAAATCCCTGTGGGGCTGGACACACAGCTGATTTATTTATCCAGAAAATCCCTGTGGGGTTGGACACACAGCTGCGTTATTGATCCAGAAAATCCTTGTGGATTTAGACACACAGCTGGGTTATTTTTCCAGGACATCCCTGTGGATTTGGACACACAGCTGGGTTATTTTTCCAGGACATCCCTGTGGATTTGGACACACAGCTGGGTTATTTTTCCAGGACATCCCTGTGGATTTGGACACTCAGCTGGGTTATTTATCCAGGACATCCCTGTGGATTTGGACACACAGCTGGGTTATTTTTCCAGGACATCCCTGTGGATTTGGACACTCAGCTGGGTTATTTATCCAGGACATCCCTGTGGGGCTGGACACTCACCTGGGTCAGTTTTCCAGGACTCCTGTGTGGAGCTGGACGGTGCCTTGAGGGCTGATGGCGCTGAATGAGCCCTCGCAGGCCGGTGTGTGGGAGGCTCTGTAATTACAGCTCATTCAAAGCTGGGTGTGAAGTGCCACAAGAAGTCAACAACGTTTGCATTCACCCTTAGCAGCCCCTCCTCTCACCACCTGCAGCCTCCAGCCTTGATCTTCACCACCTTCCCTGCCCTTTCCTCCTCCTCCTCCTCCTCCCTCTCCCAGGGAGGAGGGGTTGAGCTGGACGTTCCCAGTTGTCCAAACTGGTGTGGTGGGGTCACCTCTGGTCCCAAGGGCTGCCCTGGCTTCCCGTGGGCTGTCAGCTCCCTGTTTTCCTGGGCAGGGAGGGAGGCAGAGGGCAGGAGAGGGAGCTGCTCCTGCTCCCTCCCCTCAGCCAGCATCCAGCCGGTGCCACTGCTCTGGAGTGGCACAGCCACGCTGGAAACTGGGGAATTTGGGCATGGGAGGGATTCTCCTCAGTCCAGCTGCCTGGCAAGGAGGAGGACGTGGCCTTTCCACAAGGACAGGGAGTGGGATCCATGGATCTGTTCGGGGTGGGATCCATGGATCAGCTCAGAATGGGATCCATGGATCAGCTCAGAATGGGATCCATGGATCAGCTCAGAGTGGGATCCATGGATCAGCTCAGAGTGGGATCCATGAATCTGCTCAATGTGGGATTTGTGGATCTGCTGAGAGTGGGATCCATGGATCAGCTCAGAATGGGATCCATGGATCAGCTCAGAGTGGGATCTGTGGATCTGCTCAATGTAGGATTTGTGAATCTGCTCAGAGGGGGATCCATGGATCTGCTCAGAATGGGATCCATGGATCAGCTCAGACTGGGATCCCCGGATCAGCTCAGAGTTGGATCCATGGATCAGCTCAGAGTGGGATCCATGGATCACCTCAGAGTGGGATCCATGGATCAGCTCAGAGTGGGATCCATGGATCAGCTCAGAGTGGAATCCATGAATCTGCTCAATGTGGGATTTGTGGATCTGCTGAGAGTGGGATCCATGAATCAGCTCAGAGTTGGATCCATGGATCAGCTCAGAGTGGGATCCATGGATCTGCCTTCCCTTCCTCTCCACAGCCAGAGCTCTGCTGCTCTGTTCTCTACCAAATCTCTCAATTCCAGCAGCCTGCTCTGATCAAAAGAGCAGAAAGCTCTTTTGAGCAGCCTTCAAAACCCAGCAGCAAATATTCCTGCTGAGATGCCCTTGGCTGTCATATTTTTGGGTTTGTTTTGACTATTGCTATTTGTGGCTTCTTCTCCTGCGTGTCAAAACCAGTGACAAAATAAAACACGTGCTCTGCCTCCCCGTGCACCTCGAGGGAAAGGCTCTTGGGTTTCACAGGGTCAGGGCAGGAATCTGCAGGGGAGGCTCTTCAAAAATACAAATGCTGGGTCATGCTGGAAAGAAATGTGAGGGCCCACGCTGAGCAGGAAAACCAAAATCCACATCATAGATGGGGGTCCCGAATTTCTACCTCTAAAGAGGCACCTGGGATCCAGTCACTGTTTTCTCTCAGTGTTTTTGCCTTAATTTTAAATAGACAATGTGGATTATGGTTTGAGAGATGGGGGGTTGCTCTGGAGCTGGCAGCAGAAAAATGCACCTTCGATACTTTGCTTTGTAGCTGGTTTTTCACTTCACTGAGAGGAGCAGCTGAAAAACAGTCATTGTATATATAAAAATTATATAAATTATTTAAAAATATATAAATTATATATATATATAATTATATATATAATTTATATATATATATATATACATATATATATATATACATATATATATATATATATATATATATATATATACACATATATATATATATATACACATATATATATATATACATATATATATAAAAAATACATATAAAATATATAACAACTTGGTTTGGAAGGAGACCCATGGCAGGGGACTTGGAACTGGGTGATCTTTAAGGTCCCTTCCAATCCCAAACCATTCTGTGACTCCCTGATTATTGTGGAGAAGGATATTACTGAAAACTTCTTTAATATCATGCAATATGTTGTGCAGGGCCAATATTAGAAGGTATTTTGGCTATTTTTACAGATGCCTGGATACAGAGTCTTTAAAAATGAACTTTCAATATATTTTGCTGATTTTGAAAGCTTGGTACACCCATGGTAATGTTTCATTACCACTTTTGTTTCATTATTTATTTAAAGAGAAAAAAGCACAAATCTTTTAAGTAACATGACCTTAAAATCTGTTTTGGTGCTCCTCAAGGAAGCTTCAAACCATCAGCAGTGAAAAAGATCCAATCCAAGAAGGAAAAGATGAAGAAAAATGAGAGCTGTGGATGAATCTGAAATACTGAAATTTAATTGAGAAGCCAGGGACAAAATGCAGTTATGGGACTTGTATAGATGTAAAATCTCAATTCATGGAATCCTGGAATGGTTTGGCTTGGGAGGGACCTCAGAGCCCACCCAGAGACGCCCCTGCCATGGCAGGGACACCTCCCACTGTCCCCAGTGTCCAGCCTGGCCTTGGGCACTGCCAGGGATGGGGAATCCACAACCTCTCTGTAAAGTTTCCCTCCTGGTTTGGTGTCCTGTTGGATTTCAGGCCTTTCACCAGCTTAATCCACAGCAGGAAAATACTATTTTGAGAAAAAAAGGAAAGAATTTTAAAAGAATTAAAAGTAAGGAAACCTAATTTTGATGTTGTGAGCGCCACGTGCTCAGCACCCTCCTCCTGATGGCTCCTTTTCCCCCGAGATGTTTTTTTTTCCTCCCAGATAAAAAAAAATGCACCAGGCCCACGTGCATACTTGTCAAACATTTTATTTGTCATTCACACTAATTATAATATTGAATTTACAGAGGAAACTGTGGTACAAAGAAAGAAAGAAAGAAGGAAAAGAAAGAAAAGGAAGAAAAGTGTTCATTAGAACTACTGCAGCAGTCCAGCTGCCCTGGGTAGTTGTAATGAATTCTCCTGTGGTGCTGGACACAGCCATCCCTGTGGACAGCAAGAATTTACCCTGGGGTGCTCTCTAGAGATTCCTGGAGTGGGGGAAAAAATAAAACCTACTCTATTCTCTTTTCCTATCTGGTTCCAAAAATCAGCAGCCACCCCCTGCCCTCCCTCCCTCCCTCCCCAGGAAGAAAAGTCCCTGGTAATCAATCCCTCCGAAAAATCCCCAAGCTGATGGTTTCCCCTTCAGGAAAAGTTCAGTGTGAAAGGGAAAATGTTTTGTAAACATGGCCAGAAAATGCCGAACAAATTCCCTTTGGTGCCACTCTGGTGGGGCTGTGTCCCCCCTCAGCCTCACCACCTCACACTGAAATTTTGGTTTTAAAAAGAGCTGGGATTGTCCAACCCCAAATACCACAAATAACCCACAGATTTTTTTTTTTTTGCTCGTTTGTTTCTCCCCTACCACAAAAAAGTGAAGGATGTTGGATAGAGACCATGCTATAACTGTTTACAAAAGTGAATAAAATGTAGTTCCTCTTGAAGCCTAAAAATAACTAATTTGGAAAAGAAATAAGTCTCACTACAGTATTTCAGCAAACACAAAGGTAAGTTCATTAAAAACACAGGAAAAAAAAAACAAAACCCAGAAAAATGCAGAGTAATTACAAGCACTAAATATTTTGGCTAGGAAGCTTTGGAAATCTATTTACAGACATAAATACAAGTAACTGTGGGGATGCAACCCTGGAAGGACAAGGAGAAAAAAGCCCAGTGGTTGGGACTGACCCAGTGAGGAGAACAAAAACCCAACGGGAAATGGAACAAGGCAGGAAAACAGGGCAGAGATTTGCTCTGAGGACAGAAAACGGATCCACTCCTCCCTGAATTTCAACCACAGCCACGGAAAAGGGCACCCAGGAAGCAGCAGGGAATGTTTGAAGAGCTCAGGAAATTGGGGATGTTTTGGCAAAGGCTGCTTGGAGGAGAGGATTTCTCTCCATTCCCGGTGGAGAATTTGTACAAATCAAACCCTTCCCAGCAGAGATGCTCTCTGCACCCTCTTCTCCCTGCATTACAGCTCCTCTCCATGCCCTGGGAGCCAGCAGGAACTCTTAAATGACTTTAAATGTTGTTGGAGAGGGAAATATTTGTCCTCAGAGCCAGCAAAATTTATGTTGAAGATGGTTGAGCTGTGTCTTGTGAAAGGAGCACCCAAGCTGAGAGGAAGGACAGCCAGGAGCTGAATTTTGGGAGGGTGAGGTACCTAAAGCACTCGGCTTACTGCAGCCCCAGAGCAGAAGCACAAGAATTCTAATTTTCTGATTCCATACAGCACCCAGGATGATAAAATTTTATATATATATATATATTATAGCCATATAAAACCAGATATTTTTGCACTCTAATTTGGAGATGGGCATGGGGGAAATGTTTTATCCAAATATCTTTTTTTCTGCCTGTTATGTGCTCTTAAAATATAAGAGGAAAGACATGAGAGCATTTTCACAGCCTTGAAAAACTTTGCCATCCTTAGTGATGGCTACAAAACCAAATATTTGAGTAAAATGTGGTTTCTGGTGAATGAATACACTGAAACCCACAGTGATTAATTAAACAGATTAATTGCCAGGGATAACGAACTTGGCTTTTCCTTTCCTTTGCAGTGCTGGGCATACCCAGAGAGGTTGGACTCCAACATTTGGTTGCTGGCAATAAAAACATGGGAAACACTGAGAAATTCCAGAAAAGTGTCAGTAAGGACACAGGGAAAAGTGGTGGTGGCCAGTTCTGCATTTCCTCATCCTGTTCACGCCAGGGAGAGCCAAATTCTCACCTTTAGCATGAGTGGAGACAAAGGAGAGGCACAGAAATGTTTGATTTAGGGTCTCAGAGTTGCCAGCTCCCTGTTCCTGTGAATCCCTGGTTTTTGAGCTTCCAGGGTGGGTGGGTTTCAATCCTGGGGGCTGAAAGGGCTGGGGCAGAAAGGAGGTTGTGGTGTCCCACAGGCCTGGCAATGTGGTGACCACAACAACCTCACCTTGGTGACCACATTGAGCTCACCTTGGTGGCCACATTGGGCTCACCTTGGTGGCCACATTGGGCTCACCTTGGTGGCCACATTGGGCTCACCTTGGTGACCACAACAACCTCACCTTGGTGGCCACATTGGGCTCACCTTGGTGGCCACATTGAGCTCACCTTGGTGACCACAACAACCTCACCTTGGTGGCCACAACAACCTCACCTTGGTGACCACATTGGGCTCACCTTGGTGACCACATTGAGCTCACCTTGGTGGCCACATTGGGCTCACCTTGGTGGCCACATTGGGCTCACCTTGGTGGCCACATTGAGCTCACCTTGGTGGCCACATTGGGCTCACCTTGGTGGCCACATTGGGCTCACCTTGGTAGCCACATTGGGCTCACCTTGGTGACCACATTGGGCTCACCTTGGTGACCACACTGAGCTCACCTTGGTGGCCACAACAACCTCACCTTGGTGACCACATTGAGCTCACCTTGGTGGCCACATTGGGCTCACCTTGGTGGCCACATTGAGCTCACTTTGGTGGCCACATTGGGCTCACCTTGGTGGCCACAACAACCTCACCTTGGTGGCCACAACAACCTCACCTTGGTGGCCACATTGGGCTCACCTTGGTGGCCACACTAATCTCACTTCTACCACTGGGCTGAACTCATGGAATCATCAAATCATGGAATGGTTTGGGTTGGAAGGGACCTTAAAGCCACCCAGTGCCACCCCTGCCATGGCAGGGACACCTCCCACTGTCCCAGGTGCTCCAAGCCCCAGTGTCCAACGTGGCCTTGGGCACTGCCAGGGATGGAGAAGCCACAACCTCTCTGGGCACTCTGTGACAGGGCCTCAAAAATTTCACAGGAATTAATTTATTCCACATATCCCATCTAACCCTGCCCTCCTTCATCGTAGCACCATCCCCCTCCTCCTGCTTTTGTTAAAATTCCCTCTCCAGGTCACCTGGCCCTTCCAGGAGGGCTTGGAGGGCTCCTCCAAGCTCCCCTCCTCTCCCTCCCTGCTGTGTTTCACTCCCAGCTCTGGGAACTTTGGTGGTCCAGTCACAAGGCAGATGTGAGAGCTGTAATCAATTATCATTTTAATTGAGAGCTGTAAGAAATTAGGGTTTGAATTGCACAGAATGTGCCGAATGGATTCTGCAACAGAGCTACTGCTCAGTGCTGGGGGACTTTTGTTTTAGGGTACTGAAGAGGTGAGAGTCCAACTATAGAAATGCTGCAGCTGTGGGGGTCTCTGTATTTCTGTATTCAGCAGGGTTTCCAAACTTTCAATATTTATTTCTGATAAAATTTGGATGTTTTCTGTCTTTTTTTCAGAGCAAACTCTGGAAATAGAAAGGATATTTCATTAAAAGCACAAGACCATGTTTTTAACAGAAACATTCTGGGCTTTGGCTGAGATCTCTTGAAACACTCCCTATTTTCTGCACAAAAGCAACCTCATGGACAGTGAAAATTCTTCGATTCTTTTCAGTACCAAAGTGCTACTGCATCCAACTCAAACAAAGAAGCAAAATCATATATATATATAAACAAAGAGAAAACTTGAAAAACAAATGGTTTTAAATAAGTCCAGCTGTTTTGCTGCCTGCAGCCAAGGATCTTTTTAATTTGAATCCTTTTAACTTTTTTCTTTTTTTAAACATCAAACACTGATCTGAAGTCCTGCTTTCAAATACTCTCTTGAGTTGACCTGCAATTGTTTCTCTGGTTTGAGAGGTACATTAAATAATAATCAGCTCATTTAGGACTCACACGTGTCAACATCAGCAGTTTGGAGTTCAGGAGTAGTACAAGAGCTGCATTCAGAGCAAACCCTCAATAAAATAGTGCCAAAAACGTTACAGTGACATCTGATATGTTTGTGCTGGGGCGATGGGCGGCTGTGACGCCTCCTGAACCTGCTCCTAGTAAAACCCTTGTAGATTTACTACAGGGCACAACATTGGCTACACCAGCTTTAAATACCCCTGCTCTTCTCCCAGAAGATGAGAACGGAAGGGTTGTCCTGGCCCTGGCTTTTCTGGAGCTTTCCAGGAAGGGACGTGTTTGCCAGCAGAGTGGAACGTGGTGTTCGTGCCGCACAGAAATCCTGGCAGCAAATCTCACCCCCATCCCATCAGAGCCAGGAGTTCCCCCTTGCCCTGGGAATCCCAGAACCAGGGAATGCTTTGGGTTGGGAGGGATCTTAAAGCTCATCCACCAAAATTGCCATGGACAGGGACCCCTTCCACTGTCCCAGGCTGCTCCAACCTGGCCTCGGACACTTCCAGCATCCAGGGGCGGCCACGGCTGCTCTGGGAATTCTATTCCAGGGCCTCCCACCCTGCCAGGGAACAATTCCTAATTCCCAGTTCCCACCCAGCCCTGCCCTCTGGCACTGGGAGCCATTCCCTGTGTGCTGTCCCTGCAGTGGGCAGGTATTTAATTAGGGAATATTGAATTTGCCTTAGGAAGTATCTATGTCCTGATTCTTGATCCTGAGCGTCACCACTGGTGACAAAGGAGGAGGAGGGAGAGATGACTCCACCACTTGGAAAGGGACAGAAATTCCCAGGGATTTTGGTGCCTTCCAGCAGGAACTGGGCACCTCAATGCCTTCGAGGACCTAAGCTGAGTAAAATGAGAGCAAGGTAATTGTAAACAATATTTTTAGGGAATTCAGAGGTCACTTTTGCCCATCGTTATTCCAGCGTTTTTCAATGTGAGAAATTTGACTTTGGCTGCTACCAAAAAATGGCAATTGCTGATATTTTCTTTAATATAGGCATATTTAAATAATAATAGTATCAACAAATAAGAAAAGTCTAAATATCAGGCATAAATATCAATCAACTCATCAAAGAAATACAGTAGTTGAAAATGACCCAAGGCTGTAGCCATTGTGTTAAAAAAAAAAGTCCAAGAGATAAAAAGTTAAATTAACTCATTGAAAAAGGGGCTGATTCTTTCAGTTGACAAAGCAAGAAAGAAGCAAGCATGATTAAAACAAAAAAAGAGCAAAATCTTTTTTTTTTTTGCAATTTATAAGGTGCCAAGAGAAATAAAACAAATCAGATGCAAAGCAGGATGAGCTGCATCCTAAAAAAAGAAAACAAAACAAAACCAAAAAACACCAAAAAACCTAAACCCAAAACAAAACAAAACAAAAAAAAAACCAGTAATAAAAAACCTCCGTATTCTTTGGAATATACAAACAAAACAAAGAAAAGAAAGAATGAAGTCCAACATATAAAACCTCTCATTCACAGCATTGCGAAAACAGAAGCGTTCACAGTTTCCCTCTGGGAATCTTCCTATACTTCCTTACACTTAAGATGTCCCTAAGATGCAGTAAACTCACTAAGATTTATCTTTGTTTTTTGGATTTTTTTTTTAAGGTTTTAAGTCTTAAAAATAGAAGTGAACCGAAATTCTCTTTTAGGGCTGTGGAGACCTTCAAGCCCAGGCACGTTGGGAAGCCACAGGCCTGGCATCAGGCTGGATACCCTTCCATCCACCCTCGCTACCTCTGCACCACCAACTGGGGCCTCCTCCTTCCCAGGAGCTCGTTCTCCTGCCGGGAATCCTTTGCCAGGGCCTGGCAACGAGAGCCACCACCCCTGGGAGCACTGACTTCCCAAGGGTTTGCTCCTGAAACTCGTGGATGAACGCGGCAGGGCCCGCGGGGAAGTTTCTGGGATCCCTCCGGGCGCCGGGCAACGGGAAGCGCGTGAAGTCCTGACCCTCGAGCTCCTTCCTGACCTCCTCATCCTCAGTAGGGCCTCCACACGGCCTCCTCCAGCCTGGCCGTGCTGGCCATGTTGGTGGGCGAGTTGCTGTGGCTGCCTTCGGCCTCCACCACGTCGCTCTGGTTGGGCAGGCTGGGGTTGAGCAGCGCCGAGCCCGTGGAGGCGTTGGTGCAGGGCGGGTGGATGCGCGGCGGCGAGCGCTCCCCGCCCGAGATCATGGAGAACTGGTAGGAGCCGGCCGAGGTGCCGTAGTACAGGTGGTACGAGGGGGAGCCGGTCTGGAAGGGGCCGCCCTGGGCCTGGGAGGAGCCGGGGTAGGGCGGCGGGAGGTACGTGTGGTACCTGGAGGCCGTGGACATGGCCGACATGCCGATGCCGATGGCGGAGCTGACGGGCGTGGGCGTGTAGGTGAAGGCGCCCGGGTAGTGCATGCGCGGGTCGGAGATGGACGGCAGCGCCGGGAAGGAGCGCTCGATGCCCACCCGGGGGTCGCTGAACGCCGTCAGCTCGGACGCTCCTGGGCAAGGGAACGGAGGGAGAGGAATGTTACGGGATCGCCAGAATGAATGAGGAAAGGAGGAACCTCGGACACTCCTGGGCAAGGGAATGGAGGGAGAGGAATGTTATGGGATCACCAGAATGAATGAGGAAAGGAGGAACCTCGGAGATCCTCCAGGCCCAGCTGTGCCCTGTGCCCAGCTTGTTGAACTGAGTGCCACGTCCAGGCCTTGGGCACCGCTAGGGATGGGCACTGCCAAGGCCTGAGCTCCCTTTCCATGGGCAAATTCCTGCTGCTGTCCAAGCTGAGCCTGCCCTGGCCCAGCCTGAGGCTGTCTGAAGCTACGTCAAGGAAGGTATAGGTTGGATATTAGGAAAAAAATTTTCACCGAAAGAATAATAAAGTACTGGAATGCTCTTCCCAGGGAGGTGGTAGAATCACCATCTCTGGATGTGTTTAAAAGACTGAACATGGAACTTGGTGCTGTAGTCTACTTGAGGTGTTTGGGCATAGCTTGGACTTGATGATCTTAGAGGTCTCTTCCAACCTCATTATTCTGTGATTCTGTGTTCCCTCTGCTCCTGTCCCTGTTCCCTGGAGCAGAGCCCGACCCCCCCGGCTGTGCCCTCCTGGCAGGGACTTGTGCAGAGCCACAAGGGCCCCTGAGCCTCCTTTGCTCCAGCCTCAGCCCCTTCCAGCTCCTCAGGGATTCTGCAGCCCCTTCCAGCTCCCTCAGGGATTCTGCAGCCCCTTCCAGCTCCCTCAGGGATTCTGCAGCCCCTTCCAGCTCCTCAGGGATTCTGCAGCCCCTTCCAGCTCCTCAGGGATTCTGCAGCCCCTTCCAGCTCCTCAGGGATTCTGCAGCCCCTTCCAGCTCCTCAGGGATTCTGCAGCCCCTTCCAGCTCCCTCAGCCCCTCCTGGGGCTCCAGCCCCTTCCCAGCTCCTTACAGAATCCCTGGAAGGGCTGGCACAGCCCTGCCAGCCCATGCAGTGCCAGCTGTGCCCCATGGGCACCTTGTCCCCAGCCCAGAGCACTCAGTGCCACCTCCAGGGCACACCTGCAGGGATGGGCACTGCAAAGCTCCCTGGGCAGCCCCTGCCAAGGCCTGAGCTCCCTTTCCATGGGCAAATTGCTCCTGGGGTCCAAGCTGAGCTTCCTCTGGCACAGCTCCTTTCCTCTCACTCTGGAATGTTCCACAGGAGAGTCAAATCCTGCTCTGCTTTCTCTGACATCCATGGAATTATGTCCAGTCCCATCCTCTCTTTCCCTGCCCAGATTAAACAAGAGCAGCAGATCCTCTTTAGGAAGGCTCCTCATCGTGACTCAGGTGAATGGAAGGTCTCATCTCCAGAGCTGGCAGCTCTGCCTGGTTAAGATAACAACAATAATTACGGAAAAAAATTATTTCCAGAAGAAAGACAACTTCTCCCGGCAGCCAAGGCGTGGAGTCTGCAGCCGAGGAGCCGTGTGCTGAAGGAAATACTCCTGAGGAGGAGCAGAGGGAAAACAAAGCTCTCGGCGCTCCCCAGATTCCAAGCTGGAGCAGACGGAGTCTGGGATTCTTGGAGCAGACACACTCCAGAGCCAAGCTCTGAAAGCTCATCAGGACACATCAGCCCGCCTTGAGGAGCCTGAATTTCTCAGAAGAGCTCTGAACTTGCTCTTTGCCTCCTTCAGAATTTACCATCCTTTTTTTTTTCCCTGGAAAATTAATGGGAACCCATTTCATCCCCCTAAACCCCATCACCTTTAGGTCTAACGTGGGCAAACACAGGATGGAATGGAGCAGCAGGAGCTCTGCAGGAGGCAAGGTGAAGGTGGCATCTGCCAGATTTTAAATGCTGCTTCCACACCTCATTCCTGAGAAACTTCCTAAAACTGCCTGGATACATTGTTCATCAGAGGAGGGTTCCTTCTGCCCTGGCAAAAGGCAGAGTAATGACATTTTATGTCAAGATGGTTCAAATATCTCCCACATTGTTGTTTTTCCTTGGAGACACCAGGTCTTCAGTTGGGAGGGCCTAAAATCCTCCTCAGATTTGCTCTTTGTTCTGCCAAAGAGAAGATTTTTGTCAAGTGTGGGTGACAGAAAAGGTTGTGACGGATTCTCCCAGGAATGCTGAATGACATTTAATGTAAGGAATTAGAACAGGAAAAGAAGGAGGCTGATGTGGGAACAAAACCTTTCCAGGTTTCTTCACAAGGCATGGAGAAACTCTGCCAGCTCCAAGGAAAATCCCTGTGGCCATGGGCAGAAAAAGCAGCTCTGTGGAGAAGGACCTGGTGGAAAACTAAGGGGAATTCTAAATTTTTTTTTTCATTTTTGATTTCTAATTCTGTATAAATAAAGAATGAGAAATTTTACAGGCTTTTTCGAAAAAGAAATGGCTTTTTCTGAAAAGTTCTCTGTGTTTTCAGTCCTCTTTACAATGCACTTATCACCCAGACCTAGCAAATAATTTAGATTTGGTGTGAGGCTTTCAAAGCAAGCTCTACATGACAGCAGCAGAGCAGGCTGGAGCACGTTCAAGCGGTTCCCTCTGATCTCAGGAGAAACCCTGAGCCTTCAAACGAGAGCAAGATGTGGAGTTAAAGGAGGGATTTTTGCAAAAGCTGTATGCAAATTAGAATGATGCGGCTCTCACTCATTTCTAGAAAATTCCTGCTGCTGCACGCACAGATTGCTTCAAGATGTGCAGGTCAGGGTGGGATTGGGGTGGAATTCACTCCCGTTTTTCTGGTGGCTTCTAAAGCTCTGCAGGACGATTTGATGGACACGGGTGTGACTGTGTTCCCAGGGGTTTTCAGGGTGACAGAGAGATGAGAATGTTGACTCCATGATCAGAAGTGTTGATTTATGGTTTTATGATATATATATTACATTATAACTGTACTAAAAAGAAATGGAAAGAAAAGTTCTCAGAAGGGTAGCTAAGCTAAGAATAGAATAGAAAGAATGATAACAAAGCAGCTCTCCCTGACTCTGTCCGAGATAGCTCAGTCTTTGGTTGGCCATTAATTATAAACATCCAACATGGGCCAATCACAGGTGGACCTGTTGCATTCCACAGCAGCAGATAACCATTGTTTACATTTGTTGCTGAAACTTCTCAGAAAAGATTTTAATGAAAAGAGGTCTGCAACACATGGGAAACAAGAAAATCCAGTGCAACATCGAGAATGTCCAACCCCACCATCCTGCAGCCAATGTCCACCCAAAACCTGCCGTGCTCTGCTCTGGATTTAGGGGGAGGGAAGGAAACAGAGCTGCAAGATCTTGGAGTACCTTGGAATGCCATCCATTCCTTGGCAATCTGAATAATGTTAATCACTCCCTACACCTTCAAAGTGTTGCTTTTCCTGCTTTTCCTTCTTTTTTGACAGTGCCCTGTCGGGCTCCCAACCCCAGGAGCAACCCTGGGATGGTGGGAAGGGTTCCTGTCCCTGGCAGGGAACGGGATGGGCTTTAAGATTCCTCCCACCCCAAGCCCCAGATCCCATTTTGGGATTCAGGTTGGACACCAGATGGAATTTCCTCCTGGAAAGGTGCTCAGGCCTTGGGAAAGCTGCCCAGGGAAGGGCTGGAGGTGGCACTCAGTGCTCTGGGCTGGGGACAAGGTGGGGATGGGGCACAGCTGGGATTCGATGACCTTTGAGATCTTTCCCAGCCCAGTCTGGGACTGGTTTATCACAACACAGCTCATTTGTGGAAATTCTCTATTTATTAAAATTCTCTGTTTCTCTGCTCTTCCGACAAATCCCCCAGACCCTCGGAACGAGCTTTGCCAGACAGCCCCTGAAGGGAGCACCTGGGCCACCAGTTTGTCACCAGGGAAGTGTCCCTTGGCTTGGGGGCAGCAGGGATGGGGACAGGGACACCAGTTGGCCACCAGGGAAGGTCCCCTTGGTGTGGAGAACCCAGGCTTGGGGACAGGGCCACCAGTTTGCCAATGGGGAACTGTCCCTTTGTCATGGAAGGCCCAAGCATGGGGACAGGGTCACAAATTTGCCACCAGGGAAGGTCCCCTTGGTGTGGAGAACCCAGGGGTGGGGACAAGGCCATCAGTTTTCCACCAGGGAAGGTTCTCTTGGCTTGGGGGCAGCAGGGATGGGGACAGGGCCACCAATTTGCCACCAGGGAAGGTCCCCTTGTCATGGAAGGCCCAAGGGTGGGGACAGGGTCACAAATTTGCCACCAGGGAAGGTCCCCTTGGTGTGGAGAACCCAGGGGTGGGGACCAGGGCCACCACTTTGTCACCAGGGAAGGTTCTCTTGGCTTGGGGGCAGCAGGGATGGGGACAGGGCCACCAATTTGCCACCAGGGAAGGTCCCCTTGTCATGGATGGCCCAAGGGTGGGGACAGGGTCACAAGTTTGCCACCAGGGAAGGTCCCCTTGGCATGGAGAGCCCAGGGGTTGGGACAAAGCCACAAGTTTGCCACTGGAGAATGTCCCTTTGTCATGGAAGGCATAGGGGTGGAGACAGGGCCACCAGTTTGTCACCAGGGAAGCATTCCCTTGGCTTGGGGGCAGCAGGGGTGGGGACAGGGCCAGCAGTTTGTCACCAGGGAAGGTTCCCTTGGCATGGAGAGTCCAGGGGTTGGGACAGCAGTTTGTCACCAGGGAAGGTCCCCTTGGCATGGAGAGTCCAGGGGTTGGGACAGCAGTTTGTCACCAGGGAAGGTTCCCTTGGCATGGAGAGTCCAGGGGTTGGGACAGCAGTTTGTCACCAGGGAAGGTCCCCTTGGCATGGAGAGTCCAGGGGTTGGGACAGCAGTTTCTCAGCAGGGAAGCACCCCCTTGGCTTGGGGGCAGCAGTGTGGGCACAGGGCCAGCATTTTTCCCCCGGGGAGTGTCCCTGTGTCCCTGTGTCCCTGTGTCCCTGTGTCCTTACCCGAGAGGCGGCTGGAGAGCTCGGCCGTGAGCGAGGTGATGCCGCCGGCCCGGCCAGGTGAGATGGGCGTGGCCGGGTGCACGGCGGGCGTGGCCATGGAGCCCAGGTACTGGTAGGACTGGTCATAGGACCAGGGCGGCGAGGGCTGCACCTGCCGGGAGTCTGCAAGCACAAACACACCCATGAGTGCTTCTACAACATGATTTTATTTTATTTTATTTTATTTTATTTTATTTTATTTTATTTTATTTTATTTCATTTCATTTCATTTCATTTCATTTCATTTCATTTCATTTTATTTCATTTCATTTCATTTCATTTCATTTCATTTCCTTATATGATTTTATTTTATCTTATTTTATCTTATTTAATTTCATTTAATTTCATTATTTTATTATTTTATCTTTTTATTCTTATTTCAATATTTTAAATATTTGATTCAACATTAAATTTATTTAAATTTATTCAATATTTAATCATTTTAAATGTTATTATTTTTATTATTTTCTTTTATCTTGTTTTATTTTATTATTTCAGTTCATGTCAATTTTTTTTTTCCTTGTGAAGTCTTTTTTGCTGTTTCCCATTAATAACAGGCAGGAAAAATTATACACTAAATTACACACAGAATCGCTGGGTTGGAACAGACCTTTAAGGTCATCGAGTCCAACCCACGCCCCAACACCAGAGAAGAAGGAAAGGAAAAGCAGATTAAAATTTCCAAGGGGAAAACTCCTCCTCAGTCTTTGGGGCTGTGTGTCCACAGCTCTTTTAGCCAAAAATTGTCATGCAGGGCATCAAGGAGAGCTCAAATCCCACCCAGTGCCACCCCTGCCATGGCAGGGACACCTTCCACTGTCCCCAGTGTCCAGTCTGGCCTTGGGCACTGCCAGGGATGCAGGGGTGGAATTCCATGCCAGCCCTGCCAGGGAACAATTCCTCATTGCCAGGATCCCACCCAGCCCTGCCCTCTGGCACTGGGACCACTCCCCCCTTGTCACTGCAGTTCCTGGGGGACACAGACCCCACAAAACCACCAGGGGATTCTTTTCTGCCCACAGGAACCCTTGGGATGAGGTTTGGAATCAGAGGAGCCCAAAAAGGAGTCGGTCCAAATCAGTTGCCTCAACTCTTCCCTGCTTGTTTCATTTTGCAGGTGGAGCTGAGATTTTGAAAGATCTCATTTTTGCATAAATCAAAGGAATCAAACAGTTTCCTCTCCCCTTTACCCACCCAAATTCCCCCTCCTATTTTTAGTAAAATCTTTTCTATTTTCTTCAGCTTTAAGAGCATCCTCCTGCAGCTCCTTTAAGACAATTGCCTTTGTTGAAAGAAAACCAAATGCTGGATGATCTGCATGCAGATAAAACTGATACCAGCAAGGAAGGGAAATTTCCCAAGTCTGAGATGAAGACTTTGATCTCCCATCAGAAAGCCAATCTGGAAAATATTCTTTTGTTGTTCTTTAAGGAGATGAGTTTTACATTTTGTTTGTTCCATCTGTTTACAAGGCAGGATTTATCCAAAACACCCAGCTTCTCAAAAGCCACTGCTGAAGCTGCAGATTGGAAGTTGGATTTTTCTGCTGAGTAACAAGTTCAAATTCAGATATTATTAATATTTAATTTTTTTTTTTCAGGCAGCCATCCTTCAAAATAAAATCAGTTGTCTCATGTTGGTAAAAAAGCAACATCCAGCTGCATCAAATGGGCTATTTAGGAGGAACAAGAAGAGCACAAAAGCTGTTGTGTTCTGGCTTGCAGCATCACCTGGTTGTTAATTTATGGGCAGAGTTGATTCAGGAGCACAGGGAGGGACAGGAGGGACCCCAAGCTCCGGGGGTGGCATTACCACAAACCACCCAAAGCACCCCCAGAGTGAGCCAGGCCCGGGGTGACACTGCGGCTTTGGGCTCTGCAATGGGGCTCATGCAGCCGCAGCTCCTGAATTGCAGCAGGCACTCCATGGATTTCAGGATCTCTCCCAAGTGCTGGACTCCCAGGAGCAGAATTCCAATAGGGAATCCCAGGCAGGACATGGAAAGTGCTTTGCACAGCCCAGGAGCCCTGGCTGTGCTCTGCCACGGGTCCCTCTGTCAGCTCCTTTTCGAGGGCTCTGCTCAGCTGCACCCCAGAATCCCAGAATCCCAGAATTCCAGAGTTCCAGAGTTCCAGAATCCTGGAATCCCAGAACACCAGAATCCTGGAATCTCAGAATCCCAGAAGGCTGCAATCCCGAAATCCTGGAATCCTAGAATCCCAGAACACCAGAATCCTGGAATCCCAGAACACCAGAGTTCCAGAATCCTGGAATCTCAGAATCCTGGAATCTCAGAATCCCAAATACCAGAATTCCAGAATCCAGGGAATCTCAGAATCCCAGAATCCTGGGATCCCAGAATTCCAGAATCCCTGAATCCTGGAGTCTCAGAATCCCTGAATTCTGGGATTCTAGAATCCTGGAATTGTGGAATCCCAGAATTCCAGAATCCTGGAATGCCAGAATTTCAGAATCCAAGAATCCTGGAAGCCGAGAATCTCAGAATCCCAGAATCCTGGAATCCCAGAATTCTGGACTCTCAGAATCCCAGTATTCTGGAATCCTGGAATCTCAGAATCCCAGAATTGCACAATCCCAGAATCCTGGAATCTCAGAATCCCAAATACCAGAATTCCAGAATTCAGGGAATCTCAGAATCCCAGAATCCTGGGATCCCAGAATTCCAGAATCCCTGAATCCTGGAGTCTCAGAATCCCTGAATTCTGGAATTCTAGAATCCTGGAATCTTGGAATCCCAGAATTCCAGAATCCTGGAAGCCGAGAATCTCAGAATCCCAGAATCCTGGAGTCTCAGAATCCCTGAATTCTAGAATCCTGGAATCCTGGAATCCCAGAATTTCAGAATCCCAGAATCTCAGAATCCCAGAAGCCTGGAATCTCAGAATTTCAGAATCCCTGAATCCTGGAGTCTCAGAATCCCTTAATTCTGGAATTCTAGAATCCTGGAATCTTGGAATCCCAGAATTCCAGAGTCCTGGAAGCCGAGAATCTCAGAATCCCAGAATCCTGGAATCCCAGAATTCTGGACTCTCAGAATCCCAGTATTCTGGAATCCCGGAATCTCAGAATCCCAGAATTGCACAATGCCAGAATCCTGGAATCTCAGACTCTGTGTACCCCAGAATCCCCGAAATCCAGAATCCCAAAATTCCACAACCCCAGAATCCCAGAATCCCATGGACACCAGGAAGGAGGTGCAGGACAAGATGGAGGAAGCAGGATCTTGTCACACATTTACAGAACACTGCGAGAAGAGTGGATTGAAACCTGGTTTCTTTCTTTCAGTGCCACTGAAATGAGCACCCCCGGGTGGGTGAGGTTGGAGGGACCCTGGGGGTCACCGGGGCCACCTCTGGGTCCCCCCAGAGCCCAGGGATTGTGGGATTATATTCTGGAATGTCCCAGGAGGAGTCCCCAGAGCCCCTCTCTGGGCTCTGCTCCAGCTCGGGCCCTGCCCAGGGCAGAAGTTGTGCCTGCTGTGAGGGGAATTGCTGGGCTCAGGCCCTGCCCGTGGCTCTGGGGCCATTGCTGGGCCTGGAGCAGAGCCTGGGCCTGCTCTGAGCTCTGCACACAGGGACAGACACAGGGACAGCCAGGGACAGACACAGGGACAGACATGGGGACAGACACAGGGACAGACACAGGGACAGCCACAAGGACAGGCAGGGACAGACACAGGGACAGACACAGGGACAGCCAGGGACAGCCAGGGCTGAGGCCCCTCTCTCTCCCTGAGTCTCCTTTTCTCCAGGCCGAGCACCCCCAGCTCCCTCAGGGCTTCCTCACAGGGTTTGTGTTCCCAGCCCCTCTCCAGCCTCGTTGTCCCCTCTGGATGTGCTCAGTGTCCCAAGGCCCTTCCCAAACTGAGGGGCCAGAGCTGGGCACAGACTCCAGGTGTGCCCTCAGCAGTGCAGGGACAGAATGAGCTCCCTGCTCCTGGGACAGACACAGGGACAGACACAGGGACAGACACAGGGACAGACAGGGACAGACACAGGGCCAGGCAGGCCCAGGCAGGGTTCAGCCCCTCTCTCTCCCTGGGGCTCCTCTCCAGGCTGAGCAGCCCCAGCTCCCTCAGCCTTTCCTGGGCACGGAGCTGCTCCAGGCCCTTGCTCAGCTCCAGGAGCTCCTGGCCCTGCTGTGCTGAGGAGCCAGAGCTGGGCACAGCAGCCAGAGGTGCCCCCAGGGCTGGGCACAGGGGCAGCATCACCCCTGACCTGCTGGCAGTGCCCATTCCAATGCACCCCAGAAGGAAAAACATCAGTGCACAAAAGCTGCATCTTGACTAAAAATCAAATCAGGAACCGAAATCTCTGTAAGAATGTCCACAAAAATCCTGGTAGTCCCTGCCCCATCCATTTCCTGTTACCTTCACCTCTGGGGTTCCTAAAGCAATGCCAGCAGCCCCAGAGACCCCCTTTATTAATCTCCTCATCCCATTAAGTCTCTCTTAAGTGAAGGTTCAAGCAACCAATCAATTTTCTGTCTTGGTATCTGCATTCCCAATCCCTGAACTCGCTCTTAAAGATTCCCTTTTTGCCATCAGCCTGGTTAAGGGCCTGCACTCTACTGAGGGATGGAAATACAGTGAATTATAGATGTACACACATGAGAGCAGGTTGTGCTGATAACCTCAGGCACCACCCTCCCAGTTCTTTTTAATAAAAAGTGGAGAAAAGCATCCCTGGAATTGCATTTTTATGGCCCAATTTCAGTACCAAGAGGCAAACCCAGCTCCCAGCACAGTTTGCATTTCCAGCTGCTGGATCAAGGGCCTCAAACAATATTTTATTTTGAGGATATCTGCTTTCCTTCAGTTTTCAGGTTTCCCAAAATTAAACTGGAATGGGTTGGAATTGAACCCATAAAAAAAGCAACAAAGTCTTTCCTGCTTTCCAAATAAAGAGGGCTCAGGAGCTGGTAGCTTGGCATGGGGAACTGAAGTGGTTGAAGTTAATCTGGTGAAAATCTGCTGCAAATAAACGGGAGTTGCTTCCCAACTGGGAATATCTGTGAAGAGATTTCCAGGCAGAGCTACTTCAACACAAATAACCCGAAGAGTTTTGGGTCCGCACAGTTTTCAAGCCAAACAGGATCCCCCAAATCACTGAAAAGCAGCTCAAACCAACACAAAAGCAGGGAAGCTGCTGCCCAGTCCTCCCACTGGCGATTACTTTCCATTTCTGCTTTTTATGGTGTGAGAAAACGCATTTCAAACATGCAAACAGTTATTAATGGCAGGCAGCCCCTGCAGGGCCAGAATTATGGTGCAATAATTCACACCTCCCCACAATCACGAGCTCTCCCGTCCCCTTCCCTCCCGCCTCACACCCCATTAAGCACCGACTATTGAACCATCATCTTTCGTGTCTCGTCTTGTTTTATTGCCCCGAAATCGCCGCGTTCTGCGGGCGGGCGCTCAGCAGCTGTAATTAACAGCTGTAATTAACCCGTGCAGATGTTGCGCAACCTTTAACGATTTAACCAAGCGCGCTCCGGGGGGAGGGACTGGGGTGAACAAAAACTACCGAGGAGAGCGGGGCTGCCCTTGGCGGGGTGCTCGGGCTGCTTTCCCGGCTGTTTCCCCGTTGTTTCCCAGCTGTTTCCCCAGATGTTTCCCCAGATGTTCGCAGGCCCAGCTGCGCCCGCGGGGTGCAGTTACGCGCTGTGGCCGCTGGGTGGCGCTGGCGCTCCGGGCAGCGCCGGCCCCGCGGAGCCCCCGGAGCCTCCTGAGCCCCCCAAAAACCCAAAACCCCCTGAGCATCCCAAAACCCCCTGACCTACCAAAAACCCCCCGGACCCTCCTGAACCCCCCCTGAGCTCCCGTGGACCCTCCTGAGCCCCCCCAGACCCTCCTGAGCCACCTGAGCTCCCTCGGACCCTCCTGAGTCCCCCCTGAGACCCTCCAGATCCTCCTGAACCCCTCTGGACTCCCCTGAGCTCCCTCAATCCCCCCTAAACGCCCCCCCGAGCCCCTCCTGAGCTCCCCAGACCCCCCTGAACCCCCCAATCCCCCGAGCTGCAGCTCCCCCAAGCCGTCACAGCGCTCTGGGAATGGCTCCTGTTTGTTCCCAACTGGGAATTGGTCAAAACCGCATCCCTGCGGCTCAGGGCACTGTGGGGGTCCAAGAGAGGGAGGCTCAGGAGGGGGCACGCAGTGATGGAATATCTGAGTGGGAATGAACCCCCATGGATCCCCAGTGCCAGCCCAGGGCCCACCAAGCCCAGCCTGGGCATCCCAAAGGCTCCTGGAGCTGTGGCAGCCTCGGGGCCGTGCCCATTCCCTGGGCAGTGCCAGCACCCTCTGGGCAAGAACCTTGCCCTGAAACCCAACCTAAATCCCTGCAGGCCCAGCCCCAGCCAGGATCCTGTCCCTGTGCCAGAGCAGGGATCAGAGCTGCTCCTCTGAGGAGCTGCAGTCCCACTGAGTCTCCCCTGAGTCTCCTTTCCCCCAGCTGGACAATGCAAACCCTCTCAGCCTCTCCAGGATGGCCCTTCCCCATCCTCCCAGCCCCACACCCAGAGCTGGAGCCATCCCTGCTCAGCAGGCCCTGCCTGGGCAAGGGGGACAGACAAACACCTGCCAGGGACAGGAGCCTTTCCTGGGTGTGACACAGAGCAGAGTTTGGCTCCAAAGCTGTTCCTGACAGCCCAGGACAGAATGCAGAGTAACCTGATCCACTGAAAGGTGTCGTGCTCAGGGCAGGGGGGGCAAAGAGGGGATTTAAGGTCCCTTCCATCCCAAACCATTCTGGGATTGTGAGAAATTCCTTCACACCTCAAGATGAAGGGTGAAGGCCTCTGCCAAAAGCACAGCGAAGCTCCTGAGCTCTCACAGGACACTGGAAAACTGCCCCAAAGCACAGAGGATGTAGAAATCAGTGGGACACAGCAACAGGAAGTCCTGGGACGGTAATTCCACATGGTTCTGTTTTGGAGGGGGCACAATGCAAGGCACAGCTCATGGAATCCCAGAATCCCAGCCTGGATTGGGTTGGGAAGGACATTAAAGCCCACCCAGTGCCACCCCTGCCATGGCAGGGACACCTTGCACTGTCCCAGGCTGCTCCAGCCCCAGTGTCCAACCTGGCCTTGGGCACTGCCAGGGATCCAGGGGCAGCCACAACTTCTCTTGGAAAAATGAAAGGATCCCTCCAAAAACGCTGTTGTCCTGCCAGCCCTAGGAAGCCATAAATCAGCAATTTTCAGGGGGTGATTCATAAAGCCCAGGTCAGATTTTTCCTGGAGGCCACAGCAAAAACCCCCTCCCTATTTCAGTATAACAAACAAACCAACCACACCACGCTGGCTAAAGGGAAACCTCCACAAGATCTTTATATCCTGACCAGAAAATGCCTCCTTAAAAGCTCCAAACCCAAAGCAGGTGACAGATCCTGGAGCACCGTGGGCTGCCAGGGAGGTGAGGATGGGGCTGAGCCCTGCTGTGATTCTGGATTGCAGGGAGAGCTCCGTGTGTCCCCGTGTCAAAAACAGGTGAGAAACTGTTGTAAAATAGCTGATAGATTGTTAAGCATGTACTGTTAGTTTGGTTATTATATTGTACAAGGGTTTAAAAGGGTGGTTATAAGAAATCAGGTACTCAAGGTACCATCACACACCTCAGTAAAGCGCACCACAGCCAGCCTGGACAGAGCTGCAATGGCCAATCAATTAAATCACCTTAAACCTTCATGCAAATGAAGGATCCAAACAGAAACCAATCCAGAGGGACAAAAAGCAGGACAAAAAAGAGCTTCTGAGCCAGGGAAGGTGTGCACCTCCATCTGGAACACCACTACAGGCCTTGCAGCATCCTCGAGGGAACGCTCCTGCTCGGCCTGGGCCTCCTGACTTCAGACCTTTCTTTTTATTGTAATAAATGCTGAAATAATTTCAGTACAGGGAGCCTGCTCTCGTTTTTAACATCTACTGTTAGTTTAGTTACTGTAAAAGGGGTTAAAAGGGTAATTATGAGAAATAAGGTACTCAACATACAATAACACACCTCAGTAAAGTCCACCACGAGCCAGCCTGGACAGAGCTGAAATGGCCAATCAAGGCCTAAAACCTTCATCCAAATGAAGGATCCAAAAAGAAACCAATCCAGAGGGACAAAAACAGGACAAAAAGGGACTTCTGACCCAGGGAAGGTGTGCTGCTCCATCGGGGCCATCACTGCAGGCCTTGCAGCATCCTCGAGGGAACGCTCCTGCTCGGCCTGGGCCCCTTGGCTTTGGGTCTTTCTTTTATTGTAATAAACGCTGAAATCACTCTAGCACCAGGAGCCTGCTCTCGTTTTTAACATCTACTGTTATTTTGGTTACTGTAAAAGGGGTTAAAAGGGCAGTAATAAGGTACTCAAGGTACCATCACACACCTCAGTAAAGGGCACCAGGAGCCAGCCTGGACAGAGCTGAAATGGCCAATCAAGGCCTAAAACCTTCATGCAAATGAAGGATCCAAACAGAAACCAATCCAGAGGCACAAAAAACAGGATAAAAAAGGGGATTCTGACCACTGAATCTGTGGGGCTCCCCTGGACCCTCGGGGCCATCACTACAGGCCTTGTAGCATCCTCGACGGAACGCTCCTGCTCAGCCCATGGGTCCCCTGTTTTGGGCCTTTTATTGCAATAAACGCTGAAATCACTTCAGTACCGGGAGTCTGCTCTCGTATTTGTCACCCGCAGGTCACACACTGCTGCTCCTGCTGCTCCTGCTGCTGCTGCTCCCAGCCCGGATCCCGCGGGCCCAGCAGCTGCGGGAAGCAGCAGGGGCAGGGTGGGAGTCAGGCTGTGCAGCGGGGCAGGCACACCTCGGAACGGGTCTGACTGCTGCCTTCATCCCCCTCTCACTGCCGCCTTCATCTTCCTCTCGCTGCCGCCTTCATCTTCCTCTCGCTGCCGCCTTCATCCCCCTCTCACTGCCGCCTTCATCCCCCTCTCGCTGCCGCCTTCATCTTCCTCTCGCTGCCGCCTTCATCTTCCTCTCGCTGCCGCCTTCATCTTCCTCTCACTGCCGCCTTCATCCCCCTCTCATTCCTTTCATCCCCCTCTCACTCCCTTCATCCCCCTCTGACTGCCATCTTCATCTCCCTCTCACTGCTGCTTCTTCCTCCTCTCATTCCCACCTTCATCCTCCTCTTATTCCCTCATTCCCTCTCACTGCCACCTTCATCCTCCTTTCATTCCCTTCATCCTCCTCTCACTGCTGCCTTCATCCTCCTCTCATTCCTGCCTTCATCCTCCTCTCACTGCCACTTCATCCTCCTCTCATTCTCTCTCACTGCCACCTTCATCCTCCTCTCATTCCCTTCATCCCCTTCTCACTGCTGCCTTCATCCTCCTCTCATTCCCACCCTCATCCCACTCTCACTGCCGCCTTCATCCCCCTCTCATTCCTGCCTTCGTCCTCCTCTCATTCCCACCTTCATCCTCCTCTCACTGCCGCCTTCATCCCCCTCTCATTCCCGCCTTCATCCTCCTCTCACTGCCGCCTTCATCCCCCTCTCATTCCTGCCTTCATCCTCCTCTCGTTCCCTCCTTCATCCTCCTCTCACTGCCGCCTTCATCCTCCTCTCGTTCCTGCCTTCATCCTCCTCTCATTCCCACCTTCATCCTCCTCTCACTGCTGCTTCCATCCCCCTCTCATTCCCCCATTCTCTCCCTCACTGTCTCTCATTCCCCTCTCCCTCCCTGCCTCCCAGACCCCTCCGCCCTCTCCCCCTGCGGTTCCCTGCCCCAGCCCCCTCCTCCAGGTGATTTCTGCCCAGCCAGCACGGGCAGAGGCGGCGCGGGCAGCCCCGAGCGCTGAACCCTTCATCATCATCATCATCATCACCCTCTATTTCCGTCCCATAAATCCCCCGCCCCGTCCCGGCACGGCCACAGCGGTTGCGAAAGCGCCGCTGCCGCCGCTGCCAGGCTTTGCTCTCGGCAGCTGCACAAATTTCTGTCCCTCACAAAAAAGGGACAGAAAAGCCCCAAAGCGGCTCCGCAGATCCGGCCCGGAGCGGGCACGGGCTGGGTGGGAGCTGGGAACAGCCCGGGGGTGCCACCCTGGGGGCACACGGGAGGAGAGCCGGCTCCTGAACTGCCCTAAAGGCTTTTCTGGGGACGGCATTTGTCCCCCTTTCCCGGCTCTTTCCCTGTCTAATAAATAGAATAAAATGTAAAATATAAATGACATATAAAAAAATATATAATGTATATTATACATATTATATATATAATATATAATATATGTATAATATAAATTATATATATTATATCTATAATAGTAAAAATATATAAAATATAAATATGTACATCTAATTTGCATTACATTTGCTAATCTTTCCAAAGGGAAACTTTTTTTTTTTTTGTGGTGTCACTTTGCCTTCTTCCCTCGGAGTGTGAGGCAAGGAGCGCTCTTGACTGGGCTTGTTCATTCACAGAGGTGTCTTGCCCAATCGAGGAAATGACCTGTGAGCACAGAAATACTCCGTGTACTTTTGAGCTCGGCAGAAAGATGCCAAAAGCTGCCTTAAAAAAAAAAAAAAAATCCAGTTTGGCCTTTCCTTCTTTTGCCATCACCTCGCTCCTGTCTCTGCCTCCCTTCCCGCTCCTTTCCCTGCCCCAGCAGCTCCAGGTGGAGCAGGGGGAAGCACAAAAAAACCGGGAAATGATGCGGAATGACTCGGAGCTGCTCTCCCTCAGAAGCCAGGCATCCGAAATGAGTCAATCGCCCTCTCGCCGCCTCCCTGGGCACGCAGCGAATCGCAGCGCGGCCAGCGAGGTGCGGCACTGCCGGCAGCCGAAGCCATTAGTCATGGGCATCAATAAGGGGGACTTTCCAAAAGTCCATCCCGGGCAGGGCAGCGGCCGCACAAGGCTGGCATTCTCGGCGCCGGAAAATTACCGAGCCAACTGTAAAATTCCACCAGCGGCTCCTTGTTGCCCCCGCGGGTTCGGTGCCCTGGCGGTGCCAGCCTGTGGCAGCGGGGGCACAGCGCGGAGCCACCCCGCGCCCCGCAGGGAGGCTTTGCCAAGGGTTTCTCCTTCCCGGGGGAATTTACGGGGTGAGAGCTCCATCCCTGCTGTCCCCGAAGCCCCTGCGGGTGACAGGAGCCCTTCTGGCTGGCAGTGGCGGTGACACACGCGGGGTGGGACAGGCTCCCAAAGCCCCGGCTGTTCTCTGGAGAGGGATCTTAGGCAGGCACCTGCCAGCCTCAGTGTTTGCTTTCGTTTTGTTTCACTGTACCTGGACTTTTGAGAAGGCTGGAGGGCGTTTGGAGACTCTAAGAAACCTTTGGGATGGGGGATGAGGGAGTTTTCTCACCTCCCGAGGTTAATCAGCCAAACATCAGCCCCGAGCGCAAACCTTCCAAACGAGGTGGCTGAGGTTGTTCCAGCTGTGCTGGTGAAGATTTTTTCGCCAGCTTTTCTTTAGAAAGAGCTGCCAGGGAAGGAGGAAAACCAAAGGAGTGCATCCCAATGGGTGTTTTCAAAAAGTTTCCTTCGGTCTCCTCACATCCGTGACAAGGAAGTTGATGCTGCAGTGACAGCGAGATATTTGGAGATGACTGAGGGCAGCAGCAGAACGCAACTGGGGATGTTTATATAGATAATGTTTGTCCCTCGAGTTTAATGCTGCCTGGAGGAGCTGCTCAGAGCTTCGCACCCCAAAGAAACCAGCAGCATTCTGAGGGGTCCCCTAAAAACCTTCTACGAGTGCCAGCAGCAGGAAGCGCAGCCAGTGTGAGGAGCGGGATTTCACAATCGCAGCGCGGCTGCTGCCCCAGCAGGTCCGTACACAAACTAAAAACTGCTCGGTGAAACACAAACCATCCCTCTCCTCCTCCTCCTCCTCCTGGGCACAGCGGCGCTGACAGCCCGGCTCGGAAAGGCGAGTTCAGCCAATTAAGGATGCATTCATTGTTCTTTGTCTCGCAGGTGTGAGTCAGCCCGAGAGCTGCAGGTATTTGTTCAGCAGGGAGACTCCGTCCCACCCCCATCCTCCTCTTCCCTGCCCGCTCCGGCGAGGAACGAAAAAAGAAGAATTCAAGAATTCAGCCTTGACCTTGCCCGGCTGCCGGAGGAGCCAGACTCGGTGTCGCTGCCGTGTCCTGCCCTATCGGAGTGTGTCCCGAAGCCCAGACGGACAGCGGGACTGCGGGGACACGGCACAGGGACAACGGGGACAGCTGGTGCCACCCCCGTGCCCTCCCGGCAGGTGCCACCCGCGCCCATGTGCGGGAGGGCGCAGCGTCCCTGGTGACCTGCACGGGGACAAGGGGATGGCACCTCCTGGAGCGAGCACTGCTGTCCCCTTGTTGTGCCCAGAGATCCGCAGGGAGAAATGCAACCCCTGCCATCGGCGGGGGAATCACCTGTGGGAGCTGCCCCGGGTGCCAAACCCTGCCAGGTGACACCTCCTGTGCCCTCAGCTGCCAAATTCTGCCAGGTGACACCTCCTGTGCCCTCATATGTTAAACCCTGCCAGGTGACACCTCCTGTGCCCTCGGATGTTAAACCCTGACAGGTGACACCTCCTGTGCCTTCAGCTGCCACATTCTGCCAGGTGACACCTCCTGTGCCCTCCTGTGCCTTCAGCTGCCAAATTCTGCGAGGTGACACCTCCTGTGCCCTCCTGTGCCTTCAGCTGCCAAATTCTGCCAGGTGACACCTCCTGTGCCCTCCTGTGCCCTCAGCTGCCAAATTCTGCCAGGTGACACCTCCTGTGCCCTCAGATGTTAAACCCTGCCAGGTGACACCTCCTGTGCCCTCCTGTGCCCTCAGCTGCCAAATTCTGCCAGGTGACACCTCCTGTGCCCTCCTGTGCCTTCAGCTGCCAAATTCTGCCAGGTGACACCTCCTGTGCCCTCAGATGTTAAACCCTGCCAGGTGACACCTCCTGTGCCCTCCTGTGCCCTCCTGTGCCTCCAGCTGCTCCAGGGGGATTCGGGATCCCCTCAGATCTGCAGGGAAATCACCTGTGGGAGCTGCCCCTGCTGCCAAACCCTGCCAGGTGACACCTCCTGTGCCCTCCTGTGCCTCCAGCTGCTCCAGGTGCCACTTGCTGCTGTCCCTGAGCCGCCCCAGCCCCAGGAATGGCTCCCAGGTGATGAATTCCTGCTGCCCCCCAGGAATTGCTGCAATCCTGGCTGGAGCTGGAGCACGGGAAGGGCAAGGCTCGGCTTCAGCTGAGTCACGGCACGTGGGGATCGCCTGGTGTCACCCCTGGGGGCAGAGTTCACCCACAAGCACAGCTCGGGGTGATTTATCAGCTTTGTGCTGCTCCTTTCCCGTGCCGGGCTCAGGTGGGGGCAGCGCTCAGGGAAATGAGCCCGGGCAGGGAAATCCTGTGATGTATTGGACTCCTCGAGCCAGGTCCCATAAGTTCTTGGAGATTTATGTCACACCCAAGGTAGCTCAGCTACCTTAGAAGGCATAAAAGCAGCAGGATGGCTTCTGTGGCAGTGTTGGAAAGAGAAAAGTTTTAATAAAAGGCAAAATAACAAAACTCTTTACAGAGAAAAACTGAGCTAAGTGCAAGAGGCCCTCCTGCCCCGGTAAAACACCTCACAAAAGCCATTGGTTTCTTTGTTCTCTTCTTTTTCTAGCGAATTGCTCAGGTGGGACTGTTTGGCTCCTGTCCAATTTGCTGTCCTTAAGTTTGAGGTGAAGTCCCCCAGGGCTCTGAGATGTCTTTTTACCTAACCGAGGAGAGAAACTTCTGGTTTTTTTTTTCCTTTTTAAGGAGACAAAAAATAGTTTTGTCACTCTGTCAACAGAGGGCACATTGCTATAAGGATGCCCTGGGAGCACAGCCTGAACACGAGCTGTAGATGGTGAATAAAGTGAAATGAAGCCGTCTCTGCTGGCCCAGCCCACCTGAGAGCTCCACTGTGAGGTGCCGACCTCGGAGCTGCCTGTCTAGACTGCAGACTTTGCTGCCAGCAGGGCAGAGCAGACACTTGTGGGGTTCAAGTTGTTTCACCCTAAGGGAGACATCCCAGCCGAGCCAGGAGGGTGAATCACAGCCCGGGAACAGCTGCTTTTCTCCTCGATGGATGGCACAGATACCCTGTGATGACTGTGTCAGACGCAGACACACAATGCACACACGGCTGCAGCTCACTGAAATGAAATCCCAGCCTGGACAGACCTCAGAAGTTTCTCTGTCATGGGGTCAAGCAGGACTAAAGGCAATGGAGAGATATTCCCTGAGCCAGCAGCTGGAAGTGCCACTGAGTCACTGCTTGCAGACATGTGCTTAAACCATGGAATGATGGAATATCCTGAGTGGGAATAAACCCCCAGGGATCCCCCAGTGCCAGCCCGGCCCTGCCCAGACCCCCCAAAATCCCAGCCTGGGCATCCCTGGCAGCTCCTGGAGCTGTGGCAGCCTCGGGGCCGTGCCCATTCCCTGGGCTGTGCCAGCACCCTCTGGGCAAGGACCTTGCCCTAAAACCCAACCTAAATCCCTCCTGGCCCAGCTCCTGCCCCTCCCTGGTGCTGTCCCTGTGCCGGAGCAGAGATTGGAGCTGTCCCTTGGGACAAACTGCAATCCCAGTGAAGTCTGACCTCAGCCCCATCTGCTCCAGCTGGACAATCCAAATTCACACAATCTCTCCTCCTGGGGCCCCTCCAGACCCTTCACCATCCTCACGTCCCTCCTTTGGACACTCTGAGAGCTTTAAATCCTTCTCATAAATAGATGGTGCCAAAGCTGCACCTTCCTCTCCTGGGCAAAGCTTCCACAGCCGTGGGCTGGACCCGACCCTGCTGCTCCTGTGAGGGTGTCCTGATGCCCTGGAGCTCAGCCCCAAACCCTAAAACTCATCCCATCCCATCCCTGCCATGGCAAAAGGCCTTGAAACCAAGAATTCCTGTCTTTCCTTCATGAAATCCTTTATCTGTTAGAATTCAGAGATTCATAAGCTTAGTTCAAAATTAAAAAAAAAAAAAATAAATGGAAGTATGTATTGGAAAAGAGGTGACTTTGCTTTCCTACAGAATTTCTACCATGGAATGGTTTGGGGTGGGAGGGACATTAAAGATCAGTCAGTGCCATGGGCAGGGACACCTTCAGCTACCCCAGGGTGCTCCAGCCCCAGTGCCCAGCCTGGCCTTGGGCACTGCCAGGGATGCAGGGGCAGCCCCAGCTGCTCTGGGAATTCTATTCCCCACTCTCCCAGGGAGAAAGTTTTTCCTAATATCTGATCTAAACCTGTAATTTTTCAGTGTGGAGCCATTCCCTGTGTGCTGTCCCTGCATCCCCTGGCAATTGTCTCTCTCCAGCTCTCCTGGGGCTCCTCCAGGCCCTGCAAGGCCACCCTGAGCTCAGCCCAAAGCTTCTCCTGTGCAGGTGAACAATGCCAGCTGTGCCAGCCTTTCCTGCCAGCACAGGAATATCCTGAAACTCATCCTGGTGCCACCCCTGCCATGGCAGGGACACCTCCCTCTGTCCCCAGTGCCCAGCCTGGCCTTGGGCACTGCCAGGGATGCAGGGGCAGCCCCAGCTGCTCTGGGCTGTCCCAGCTCCTGTCACAGTAAAACATTCCCAGCTCTGGGTCGGCATTTCACACAAACCCGAGGCTGGAATCCCTCTGGATGTGTTGTTCCCTCTGGAAAAATCAAGGCCTTGAAGAAAAGGAGAATGGAATGAAGGAGTTTCTGCAGCTCACTGGGGGATCAATGGGTGAACACAACGTGGCCTCAGGGGTCTCACAGGTTGCTCCTGATGCTCTGAACTAATTATTCCATATCCAAGTCCTTTAGCCTAAAGATAAACAAAAAGTCCTCCTCAATCTCTTCTTTTCCACTTTCACTGCTCCCTCCTCTTTTCCAGCATGAAAGCAGTGGAAGACAAACTTGCTCTCTGGAGCTTACAGTCATTTTATCCCCCACCAAACACTGACCTTGATGTGAACTAATTAGGATGGCAATAGATTATTAATAGGAGTGGGTAAGGTGAAGTTTTGTCAGTACAAAAGAGGCCTTTGAAGATGACAGCCATTTCCACTTTCATGGTGCCATCCCAAGTGCTCAGAAGAAAGCCTAGAAACTAATAAAGGAGAATTCATCCAGGGGCACCGAGTCACCCCCCAAACCCTTGTTCAGGATGGCAGACAAAAATCTGCTTGGATTCTTTTAAATCCCATCACAGATCAGGATTAAAAACAACTTCTGGTAATGAGCAGATCTCTGATGATCTAAAGACACCCTGGCTCATTAGACTGAGGAAATAAGTGACATTTCAAATGCAACCTTCATTCTTGAACAGCTGAGGTCACCTTGAGAGAAATGCTGCTGCATGAAAGCTCTCTCCAGAGTGCAGCTTTGATTTACAAGGGAGGTGAGGTCTTCTCCACGTGAACATCTGTTTGTACGGCCAGCCTGCCTGAGCACCACGCACAGACTGGGTTTGGAAAGGCAACTGAGGAGCTGCTTATGGTCCTAAACAAAACCAGACTTGTTGGAAGCTCTCCCAAGGGATCTGCTCCCCAAAACTCTCACAGGCTGATTTGAGATCTGCACAACCCAGATGGGAAATGAGTCAAGCCCAGAAGTTTGTGCTGAAAGCCCCAGCTCAGAGCCTTGTCAGAAATCCATTTCAAATCCCAAAGAGATGCTTTGCTTCCTCTCCGAAACCCCTCAGCAGCCCCTTCCAGCCAAACCCTGGCCATGTGAGGTGACAGCAGGACCTGTCCCCGAGCCACCCTGGAGCTGAGGGGCCCAGCCCAGGGGGGAAGGATGGGAGGAAGGCCAGGACTCATCTCCACACTCACAGCTGTGGGATGAGAGACACACACCGGGACTAAAGGAAATGTCCTTCTGGATTTCATGGAATGATGGAATATCCTGGGTGGGAATAAACCCACCAAGATCATCAATGCCACCCCTGCCCTGCCCAGAGCCCAGCAGGCCCAGCCTGGGCATCCCTGGCAGCTCCTGGAGCTGTGGCAGCCTCGGGGCCGTGCCCATTCCCTGGGCAGTGCCAGCACCCTCTGGGCAAGAACCTTGCCCTGAAACCCAACCTAAATCCCTCCTGGCCCAGCTCCAGCCCTCCCTGGGTGCAGCCCCTTCTCAGAACAAGTTCTAAAGCTGAAGAGGAAGGGAGCGGGTCCAAGTGTTTCTCTCTGGTGTTTCTGAAGGTGACAAGGAGAAAATCAAATCAGCCCACAAAGAATCCCTTCAGTGTCCTTCCAAAGCAAGGTGCCAAAGGTGATGGCCCTGAAGAAGTCGGCAGAGGGCTGGGAATGCTCAGGGATCAGCCAGAAATGCTCTGGACACAGACTCTGCCTCAGGCTGCCCCAGAAAGGGGATTCACCTGTCAGTGATGCTGGGATGGGACCTGGGGGCAGCTGCTGATGTCCCAAGCCCTGGACATGTCCCTGCTCCTTCTCCTGGAGCTTTTCCTGTGGAAAATGTGGGAAAAACCAGACAGAATCCCCAAATCCTTGAGGCAGGAAAAGCCCTCCCAGCCCACAGAGTCCCATCTGTGCCTGGTGCCCACCTTGTCCCCAGCCCAGAGCTCTCAGTGCCACCTCCAGGGGACACCTGCAGGGATGGGCACTGCAAAGCTCCCTGGGCAGCCCCTGCCAAGGCCTGAGCTCCCTTTCCATGGGCAAATTGCTGCTGCTGTCCCAGCTGAGCCTGCCCTGGCCCAGCCTGAGGCCGTTCCCTCTGCTCCTGTCCCTGTTCCCTGGCAGCAGAGCCCGACCCCCCCGGCTGTGCCCTCCTGGCAGGGACTTGTGCAGAGCCACAAGGGCCCCTGAGCCTCCTTTGCTCCAGCCTCAGCCCCTTCCAGCTCCTCAGGGATTCTGCAGCCCCTTCCAGCTCCCTCAGGGATTCTGCAGCCCCTTCCAGCTCCCTCAGGGATTCTGCAGCCCCTTCCAGCTCCTCAGGGATTCTGCAGCCCCTTCCAGCTCCTCAGGGATTCTGCAGCCCCTTCCCAGCTCCGTTCCCTGCTCTGGACACGCTCCAGCCCCTCCAGGGCTCTCCTGAAGGACAGAACTGGGCACAGGCCCCAAGGGACAATCCCTGCCCTGCTTCCCAAAATGTTGTGTCCTCCCATCCCTCTCCCAGCTGCAGGTTTGTGTGCAGGGAGGTGTGAGCAGCGAGGGTGGAGTGAGGAATAACAGTGTGGAAGGAAAGTTGTAATCCTGTAGAGAACAGAGGTGTCAACACATGTCAGATGTTGCAAAATGTCCTGGTGTGGAAGAAATTCAGTAATTCCCAGTATGAACCAACAAAGTGCTGTTGTTTTGCCAGGCTGAGGAAGATTTCTTTTATGGAGCAGGAAATGCTGGATGTTTTATATAAATAGCAGTTTCACTTTCTGTATTAAACAACTTCAAAACTGACCTTTTTAGCTACCAAAGCCTGACCTTTAGCTACCAAAAACTTCTGGATTTGAAACGCCCAGCTTGCTAAAACCTCTTTTTAAACACAACCCCGTGACCAGCCTGTCTGCCCTGAAATATCCTGCAAAATTCTGGTTCTCCCTTAGCAATTCTGAGCCTCTGAAACATCAAAAAGTTTTTAGAAAGTCAGCTGAGCACATCTGAACTGCCCCCAATGTGCTGAGCAGAGCAGTTTTGGGCAGCTGTGGCAAGGAGAGTCATCTTTAACTCGGAGTAAAAGGAACTTTTCCCATTTCAGAAACCATCTCAAAGCTAAACATAATCTTGACATGTAAGCAAATATTATTTAAATAGGGGTAAGAGCAAATATTTTTTATGTTTAATGTAAAAACCCAATGCAATGGCACAAAACCAAAGTCACTGTTGTTTATATTGGGGATTTGCTCAGGATGGAAAAACTTCAAAAATTGGATTATTATTATTGAATTTAAATATTTTTTTTTACATCTGCATTTACAAAATTTCAAAAAAACCCCCAGCAACATTTGGAAACAATTAGTTTGAATTCACCCACAATTCTACATTTGCTGGTGTTGTTTTGCAGTTGTTGATATTTTGAGGCCGCCAGAGAAAGAAAACAACACCAAAAAAACCCCCCTTTGTTTATTTGTGCAGCTCTTTCATCTGGTTCAATTAAGATGCTGCATTACTCATTTTTTCCCCACTGTGATCCCAAAATGATTTTGGAGTTGCATTGGCACCTCCAGCCAGGGAATTAAACAGGAAAGGGTTCATCCCCCCATCCTCCAGTATGGGCATTTTGACAGGAATTTGAGAAGGGACTTTGGAGTTGTTTTAATTATATGATTTATTATTTTGTTTTAATTTATTTGATTTATTATTTTTTTTTATCTTCTATATAGATAGGAAGGGGTGAGTTTGGCTCACATCTTTACTGCATGGCTTAGAAAGTCATAAGACTTCTAGTTACAAGACTCTTAAAAGATTTCATGATTAATAAAACACTGCTGGCAAGGATATTTATGTTTTTGACTTAATCTTTAAATATTTCATCTTATGTATTAATGCTACAGTGTGAGCTTTCTTAGCATACAGTTTTCCTTTCCTTTCCTTTCCTTTCCTTTCCTTTCCTTTCCTTTCCTTTCCTTTCCTTTCCTTTCCTTTCCTTTCCTTTCCTTTCCTTTCCTTTCCTTTCCTTTCCTTTCCTTTCCTTTCCTTTCCTTCCTTTCCTTTCCTTTCCTTTCCTTTCCTTTCCTTTCCTTTCCTTTCCTTTCCTTTCCTTTCCTTTCCTTTCCTTTCCTTTCCTTTCCTTTCCTTTTTTTTTTGTTTACTTTTGTAACTATTTTTTATTTACTATAAATGTAATTTGCTTTACTTTTGTAACTATTTTCCTATATCTTACACTCTAAACTTTCTTCTACTTGAAGTGTCTCTACTTCAAACAACTATAAATCCACACTCTCGCTTTCCGCGTATAAGTTTGGAAGCCTTTTCTAAAGTCAGATCAAATCTCGTGTTTAATTTTAAACTCTAGTTTACAAGCCCTGAGAATTCCCTACATTTCAATTCCAAAACTCCAGCAGCTCTTCCCAGCCTCCCCTCTCTCCGAGCCAGCCTGAAGCTCCAGATAAGCCCGGCCTGAGACACGAGGAGGCAAAGCCAGACAAACACCCGGGAAATGTTGGAAGGATTTGGGCCCCGAGGCAGAAGTGCTGTTTGTGGAGGCTGGAGGAGCCCCTGGAGCTCCCCAGAGCCCAGCAGAGCTGGAGAGTGGCCACCACTGGCCTGGGAGAGCTGTGCAGAGATAGCATCGAGCTCCCGTCTGCCTTTCTCACCCGCGGCCTTTTCCCGCGGCTCCAGCACGGGCGTGCAGGCACGGGCAGCAGGAGCTCTGCCATCTCTGCTGCTCCTCACACGGCTCAAACCTCACGGTCCTGCTGGAGACCGCCCCAGCAAGGAGAGCAAAAAGTTGTGTTTTGGTGGAATTTGGACTCTTTTCCACCTCGCTGGGTGGAGGTGCCTCCCTCTCATTTTACCCTCCCTACTCTTCTGCTCAAGGAGATGTTTTGGGGCAAAGAATGGAGGCAGCAGCAAGAATGACACAGTGACAGAATCCCAGGATCACTGAGGTTGTGAAAGATCTCCAAAATCATCCAGTGCCATCTGTGCCTGGTGCCCACCTTGTCCCCAGCCCAGAGCACTCAGTGCCACCTCCAGGGCACACCTGCAGGGATGGGCACTGCAGAGCTCCCTGGGCAGCCCCTGCCAAGGCCTGAGCTCCCTTTCCATGCAGAAATTTTACCAAAATCCAACCTAAACCTGCCCTGGCCCAGCCTGAGGCCGTTCCCTCTGCTCCTGTCCCTGTTCCCTGGCAGCAGAGCCCGACCCCCCCGGCTGTGCCCTCCTGGCAGGGACTTGTGCAGAGCCACAAGGGCCCCTGAGCCTCCTTTGCTCCAGCCTCAGCCCCTTCCAGCTCCTCAGGGATTCTGCAGCCCCTTCCAGCTCCTCAGGGATTCTGCAGCCCCTTCCAGCTCCTCAGGGATTCTGCAGCCCCTTCCAGCTCCTCAGGGATTCTCCAGCCCCTTCCAGCTCCCTCAGGGATTCTCCAGCCCCTTCCAGCTCCCTCAGGGATTCTGCAGCCCCTTCCAGCTCCTCAGGGATTCTCCAACCCTCTCCCAGCTCCCTCAGCCCCATTCCAACTCCCCTACAGGAACAGGTTAAATGGTAAAAACCTGCCCAGGACAGGTGTGCACCCTCTGCCTCCCTCTGCCAGCAGCTCAGCACCAGCAATGACAAAGCAGACAGGGAAGGGAAAAGTTCTCAACCATTCCAGCTACCACAGGAGGCACCTCTAAGACATCTGTGCTGCAGAACAGGGGGACAAAGAGTGGCTGAAGAGAGAGCATGAGGGCAAGGATGAACAACCAAAGTAAATAGCTGATATTTAATCTAAACCTACTCCCAGTCCGAAGCTGTTCCCCTTCGCCCTGTCACTCCATTCCTTGTAAATCATCTCTCTCCATCTCTCCCTCAGGTGTCTGCCCCAGATCTTCCTCTAAAATTCTTCTTCTCCCTTAGCAATTCTGAACCTCTGAAACATCAACAAGTATTTAGAAACTCAGATATATTTTCCCACACAGAAAACAGGGATATGCTCCATCCCAGCCTGCCTGGTGAGGAGACAGCACTCCCTCAGTCCTCCCTTTATTTTTTTTCCTCCTCCCAAGATGAAACAGCAGTGGGATGACAGCCCTTGGTGGAGATGTGTGCAACAAGGCCCTCATTGTCTCGGCCAGGTGTGAGATTGGGGCTGAGCGGGTGCCAAGAGCCCCGGTATCAGCGCCAGCTCTGCGAGCTGCAAACACAACCCCAGCCTCCTGTAATCCCACTGCAGCCAGCCAGAGACTCAACAATTTAAGGCTTAAGACACACACACACAGACCATAAATCAGAGAGGATGTACCAGCCAAGCGTCAGCTCCTTGGGCAGATGCCTGCAGACCGTCTGTGCTCATCAGACCTGGCCTCGCTGCCTGCTTGGAAACATTTGGGTTTTTTTGTTTTTTATTTTTTTTTTCTCTCAAGATGAGAGGCTGGGTGGAGCAGCCAGCTCAGACACATTTCCATGCGCCCTATCTTGCCCCAACAGCCCTCCTCTCTCTGCTGGCTTTCTGCAGGCTGCTCGCCTCGTAAAGTCTCTTTATTCACAGGGCAGGAGGGAAGGAATTACATCTTGGGGAAATGTTTAATGTACAAATACAGAAATCACATGGACATGCCCTCGGTAGGCACCACCCTCCTGAAACAAAACCCTGCCCTGCCATGGGAGTGTGGGAGCTCTGAACATGATCAAACAAGCACAGGGATTAGCACAGCTGTCTGTCTTTCTTTCTTTCTTTCTTTCTTTCTTTCTTTCTTTCTTTCTTTCTTTCTTTCTTTCTTTCTTTCTTTCTTTCTCTTTTCTCTCCTTCCTTCCTTCCTTCCTTCCTTCCTTCCTTCCTTCCTTCCTTCCTTCCTTCCTTCCTTCCTTCCTTCCTTCCTTCCTTCCTTCCTTCCTTCCTTCCTTCCTTCCTTCCTTCCTTCCTTCCTTCCTTCCTTCCTTCCTTCCTTCCTTCCTTCCTTCCTTCCTTCCTTCCTTCCTTCCTTCCTTCCTTCCTTCCTTCCTTCCTTCCTTCCTTCCTTCCTTCCTTCCTTCCTTCCTTCCTTCCCTTCCTTCCTTCCTTCCCTTCCTTCCTTCCCTTCCTTCCCTTCCTTCCCTTCCTTCCCTTCCTTCCTTCCCTTCCTTCCCTTCCTTCCCTTCCTTCCCTTCCTTCCCTTCCTTCCCTTCCTTCCCTTCCTTCCCTTCCTTCCCTTCCTTCCCTTCCTTCCTTCCTTTACCAGCTGGATGATGGAGACCACAAGAGCCTGGCACAAACACCCACAGATGGGTTTCCCTCACTTGAAATGTCTCCTTCCATTTCCATGGGAAAGCCCTCCCAGCCCAAGGAGTCCCAGCTGTGCCCTTTGCTCCAGCCTCAGCCCCTTCCAGCTCCTCAGGGATTCTGCAGCCCCTTCCAGCTCCTCAGGGATTCTGCAGCCCCTTCCAGCTCCTCAGGGATTCTGCAGCCCCTTCCAGCTCCCTCAGGGATTCTGCAGCCCCTTCCAGCTCCTCAGGGATTCTGCAGCCCCTTCCCAGCTCCTCAGGGATTCTGCAGCCCCTTCCCAGCTCCGTTCCCTGCCCTGGACACGCTCCAGCCCCTCCAGGGCTCTCCTGCAGGAGCAGAACTGGGCCCAGCCCTCGGGGTGTCCCAGCACAGAGGGACAATCCCTGCCCTGCTCCTGCTGCACACACAATTCCCCATCCAGCCCAGCTGCCAGGGGCCTCTTGCCCCCCTGGGCACCCCTGGGTTCGTGTCCAGCCCCTGTCACAGCACCCCCAGGGCCTTTCCTGCCATTCCCACTTTCCCACTTTTGTCCAAGTTAACACCATGCTCACTTTTATGCTGAGTGGCAGAGCAGCTCCTGTTTGCTGGTGGATTCCCTCCCCCACGAACTAATTAATCCTGAAGTCAAATTTGCCAATGGTTTTGCATGGAAAATTGCTCATATTTATGTAGCCCTCAAGGATATCAAAGGATATTCACTGTGCTTTGAGCAGTTATTCACAGGTTGCAAGATGAGAAGCATTGTTTGGAAAATGAAATTCACCTTTATGCAATGAGAGCTGAAAGCATCACCAGTGCTTCCCTTGCTCAGGCAGCTGCAAATCATCACCTCAAGAAAATCAAGAGTGCCCTTTCACTCAGGGCTGCCTTTCCTACAGGCCAGAGGATGCAACAATTTACAGGAATTATTGCCATGCAAAGGAATTTTGGTTTCATTGGTTTTTCTCAGTGTTGATCACCTGAATTTAATTTGCAAGAAGCTGAGAGAGCCCAAATTGGCCAAGTGATGTGTTAAATAATTTATAATTATAAATAAACGTGCAAAAGGCCAAGAAGGAGTGGCATTGTTCACCTGCACAGGAGAAGCTTTGGGCTGAGCTCAGGGCGGCCTTGCAGGGCCTGGAGGAGCCCCAGGAAAGCTGGAGAGAGACAATTGCCAGGGGATGCAGGGACAGCACACAGGGAATGGCTGCACACTGAAAAATTACAGGTTTAGATTAGATATTAGGGAAAATTTCCTCCCTGTGAAGGTGGGCAGGGGCTGGGATAGAATTCCCAGAGCAGCTGTGGCTGCCCCTGGATCCCTGGCAGTGCCCAAGGCCAGGTTGGACACTGGGGCTGGAGCAGCCTGGGACAGTGGGAGGTGTCCCTGCCATGGCAGGCGTGGCCCTGGATGATTTTAAGCTTCCAAATCCAAGCAATTTCTGACAGAGGATGACAACTCCAACAGTTTCTGCTTCCAATTATTTCTATTTCCATCCCATTTTTGTGCACCTGACCAAAGACTTTCCAAACATTTCTCTGAGTAAATATCCCTGAAAGTTCCTGAAGCTGAGCACCAAACCCTGGGAGCTTCCAGAACCCCTGATATTGAACTGAGCATTTTGCCCCTCACAGACCAAACCAAAGCAACCTCTGATACAGAGCCTGGAAATCAAACCCAACCTGAGAGCAAACCCTCGAATTTTTAACGGCCCTCTTAAACATCCTTTTGTTTTTCAATGCTTTTAAGAGAAGAGCTGTACAAATAGGCTGGGGATGGTCAGATGGAGCCAATTTGATTATCTAATGTGCACTTCCCCAGGTCATTGTTCCTCAGCTGTGAACAATCCCCGTTTGTTGGGGTCATAATAGGCTGAATACACAGGGAGAGCTCAGGATGAGTTTGCTAAGGGTGTTGTGTGTACTCAGCCACATGAAAGGAGCCCTGTGAGCGCTGGCACCACGTGGGTTCCTCAGGGAATGATCCTGTTGGATGCCATGTCCTGCTAAAGGCCTGGCAGAGGAGGATTTGAAAGGAGCTCCCCAAGATGTGGATAAATCCCAAAATCCCAGAATTAAAGTTGGAAAAGACCTCCAAGATCGTTCCCTGTGTGCTGTCCCTGCATCCCCTGGCAATTGTCTCTCTCCAGCTTTCCTGGGGCTCCTCCAGGCCCTGCAAGGCCGCCCTGAGCTCACTCCAAAGCTTCTCCTGTGCAGGTGAACAATCCCACATCTTCTTGCCCTTTTGCCCCAAGCCTGGTGCCCACCCAGCCCAGAGCAGCGAGTGCCATGTTCAGACCTTCCCTGGACACCTCCAAACCTCCCTGGGCAGCCCCTTCCAAGGCCTGACTGCCTTTTCCAGGAAGAACTTTTTCCTGATTATCCAACTCAAGCTCCCCTGGCACAGCTTGAGGCTGTTTCCTCTCTGTCCCTGTTCCCTGCGAGCAGAGCCCGGCCCCCAACAACAGCTCAAGTTTGGAGATGTTCAGTTCAGAATCTGAGGGCCAAGAACACCTTGAATTACAAAATCCAAGTGGCATCTTCTGGCAGCTGGGCAGCACCAGGTGAAGGAGAAGCTGTTTTCAGTGGGTGTTTGTTTTTAGGGTAAGGAGCCCTTATTTATTTATTTCTTGTTTGTTTTATTTACCACGGAAGGTAATTTGAGCTCTGCTATCCAAACCTTGGCGTGTTCTGCCAAGAGGGGATTAAAGAGGAGAATGCTGTGGAAAGAAACTGGGTTTGTCTCTAAAGAACTCAGATTTGATTTACCAGGGTTTTGCAATCAGTGCTTTTAATCTTCCTCATGACTGGGACATTCAAAGGCCAAGAAAATGCTTTGAGGGCCAGTGGGGAACAACCCCAAACATGACAAAAACCTCAAATGCTGAATGTTTGCCATCCAAACTTCAGAATCATGGAATGGTCTGGATTGGAATTGACCTTAAGGATAATTTTGTTCCAACACCTTCCACTATCCCACATTGCTCCAACCTGGCCTTGGACACTTCCAGGGGTCCAGGGGCAGCCACAGCTTCTCTGGGAATTCTATTCCAGGGCCTCCCCACCCTCATGGGGAACAATTCCTTCCCAATATCCAGTTTAAACCTGCCCTTGGGGCAGGCAGAGATATTTGCTTTAAACACCTCCAGGATGAGATGAGATTAACCCCGGGGAAAGAGCAGGGAGCCAGGCTGAGGTGTTTCCATGGAAAAGGAAAAGCTCCAGGAGACAGAAATGTCCCCTGAGGTAGAGCTGAAAGATGCTACCCCCGAAAACGAGGAGAAGAGCAGGGAGAGGCTCCACCTCGGACAGGTGAGAGAGATAAAGGAGCAAGGATTGAGCCCAGGAAATTCTCTGGGAGAATCCTGGCAGGAAATTCCTGCCCTGGGTCAGAGATCAGCTCCACTTTCCCAAGGACATAACGGAGAAGGGCTCAGGGAGTGGAAGGGGATCAAACCAAACAAACCAGAGGGAATCGCTGTGCAAGTCCAAAACTGAACTGGGAATGCTTGTCCCTGCCTGCCAGCTCTGCTCTCAGGATCCATCAGCTCTCCCGTGGTAAAAGACATGGACTGATTAATGAAAATAAAACTGTGCCTGGGCATGAGCTGCCCAATTTTTGAGCTGCCTAAAGAATCAGGGAGAGGGTTTTCCAAAGGCAGCTCCATAGCTGGGACTGGTTTCTCCATGGTTTAGGTGCTTGGACATCTTTAAAAATCCTCCTGAAACACCTTTCTGCTCCCTGAGTTTTCATAAATGCTCTATAAAAAATCAAACTCTCAATTGTTTTCCTAAAAAAAATAATGGAATTAGTGTCAAAACATAGAACAAAATACAGATCTCTCAACTTCTCTGCTTGAAACTCAAGATTTCATTTTTGTTTTTTGGAGTTATCCTTGAGGATGCTCCTTGTGGTGGAAAAAACGTGGGAAAAAAAGCAGAAGAAAAAATTGCTGGAAGTGCAGGTGTTGCTTGGGGACTGAGAACATATTTGTTGCTTTTTCAATCCCAGGAAGTGCCAGGCATTTGGAATATGAAGATTGGTATCTCAAATATATCGACACTTGGAAATCTTGCGGATTAACCACCATGACATAACTCTTTCCATTAGTTGATGGAAAAGCCAAACAATTTCAAGCCCTTTTTTCTTTTATTTTATTTTCCAAGCTGGATATGAGGCTCATAAGCAAGGCTGAGGCCCTAGAACTGGGAATGGTGCTGGGAACACAGGCAGGTGTTGAGGAATTGGATCCTCACCTCGTTCTGCCCCATGTGGGAGCTGCACCAGGGGAAATACAGGTTGGAGAGCAAGGAAAAGGTTTTTCCAGCCAGGGTGAGAAAGTTCTGGAATGGCTGCCCGGGGAGGTGGTGGAGTCCCCATGCCTGGGTGTGTTTAACAAAGCCTGGATGTGGCACTGGGGGCCAGGGTTCAGTTGGGGCTGGGCTGGACTCGATGGTCTTGGAGGTCTCTCCCAACCCAGGGATTCTGGGAGTTCTGTAACTTCTGTGAATTCTGGGAATTGCTCTGCACAAATCCCTGACAGGAGGGGCACTGAGGGGGGTCGGGCTCTGCTGCCGTGTCCAAGGGAAAGGAGGAGAGGAAATGGCCTCAAATTTAGGAAGGACCTTGGGACACTGAGCACATCCAGAGGGGCCAACGAGGCTGGAGAGGGAACACAAACCCTGTGAGGAAGCCCTGGGGGAGCTGGGGGTGCTCAGCCTGCAGAAAAGGAGACTCAGGGCTGCCCCCATCACTGTGCACAGCTCCTGAAAGGTGCCTGTGCTCACCTGGGGCTGGGCTCTTTCTCCAGCAGCACTGACACACCCAGAGCACACAGCCTCGAGCTGCACCAAGGGAAATCCAGGGTGGAGAGCAGGGAAAAGGTTTTTGCAGCCAGGGTGAGAAAGTTCTGGAATGGCTGCCCGGAGAGGGGGTGGAGTCCCCATGCCTGGGTGTGTTTAACAAAGCCTGGATGTGGCACTGGGGGCCAGGGTTCAGTTGGGGCTGGGCTGGACTCGATGGTCTTGGAGGTCTCTCCTAGCCCAGGGATTCTGGGATTCTGTGAATGAAGGAGGGACAAATCTGTGGCTGAAGGGATCATGGAGAGGCTGGACAGATCCCAGTGCTGGCAAGGCAACAGAGGCTCCAGCACAGGCGGGATTTACCTATGGGGAAATGCTGAGGACCTGGAGGTCCATGTGGGACCTGGGAGTTTGCAGTGAAGGGTTTCATCTGGAGACTGAGATACAACAGAGGACAGGGTTGAGAATCATGGAGTCATGGAATCCTGGAATGATGGAATGGTTTGGGTTGGAAGGGAACTTAAAGATCATCCCATTCCACCCCTGCCATGGCAGGGACACCTTCCCCTGTCCCAGGCTGCTCCAGCCCCAGTGTCCAAGCTGGCCGTGGGCACTCCAGGAATCCAGGGGTGGAATTCCATCCCAGCCCTGCCCACCCTGCCAGGGAACAATTCCTCATTGCCAAGATCCCACCCAGCCCTGCCTCTGGCACTGGGAGCCATTCCCTGTGTCCTGGCACTGCCAAAGGGACAGGGACTGAGGCACAATCCAGGTCTCCAAGGGATTTTCCCAAGTTCACAGGACAATGCACCGGGCCAGGAATGAGCCTGGCACCACAACAGCCATGGCACGAGGTTTGCCTGGTGTGAGTATTGGGCAAAGGGTGAGAAAAGTGCTCAGAGGGGAGAAGGAATCACAGGTTCAGACAGAAAAGCAGCCAGAGAATCCCAGAATCCCAGAGCAGTTTGGGTTGGGAGAGACTTTAAATCCCATCCCATTCCACCCCTGCCATGGCAGGGACACCTCCCACTGTCCCAGGCTGCTCCAGCCCCAGTGTCCAACCTGGCCTTGGGCACTGCCAGGGATCCAGGGGCAGCCACAGAGATGATTTTTAAGCCCCTTCCAACCCAAATAATTCTGTAATTCCATAAAACAGGAGGTTTACATCTAGATTTGTAGTAGGGAGGTGTGAAAATGCAGGGATTTTTCCTCAGAGTGGATTTCCATGGGCCAGAATTCCAGAGGAATTGTTCTCTGTGCGCTAACCCAGCTGGTGTGCTGGATTGAAACTGGTTGGCGACACCACAAATGGACACCAGGATGGATCTGCAGCTGATGGCACTGCAAAAGTGCTCCTTGAAAAGGAAAACTCTGGAAATTTCTGATGGAATTCGATATCAATATCATCTGCTGAGCAATAATTGCAAATCCCTTCCTGCACTCTCAGGAAAACGGTATTTCTCTCTAAATGGAATGGAATGGAATGGAATGGAATGGAATGGAATGGAATGGAATGGAATGGAATAGAATAGAAAAGAATAGAATAGAACAGATAGATATCATATTATAATATAATATTCCCTTTTTTGATGGAGCCACTTGGTGCCCTGCCAGCTCCACAGATCTGCTTGGCCAAATATTTTGGGAAAGCATCCCAACTTCCATGAATTTCCTGTGGCTGTGCCACTGGAGCTCTGGGTCCCCACCATGGGGTGGCCTCAGCTCCCTTTTTTCAGCTCCTTTTCAGTTTTTGGCGGCTGCTGGCACAGAAGGGAGTGGGAAGGAGGAAGATCACCTCTTCCTTCTCATCCAGAGCAGGATCCCAGTGGAAATTCTCATTCCAGGGAATAGGAGATGGAGGGAGATCCATTAAAGGGGGTCTTCCCTGATCAGGATGGACAAATCGTGGTGGGGAAACCTTCTGGGGGTGGAGAGAACATCCAGAAGTGCTGGATCCAGCCCTGAGGAGCAGAGCTGAGAGGAAAAGTGCTGAGCTGAGGCAGCGCTGGCTGCACATTCCAGGGAATGTTTTTTGGGATGGAGAGGTTTGTAATCCAGTGGGAAGGCGAGGATCTGCTGGGAAAGCACCACGTGCTGGGTGAAACAGCAGAGTGTCCAAAGGGAATGGAATTAATCAGTTTTTAACCTGTGGCACAAGGGGAAGAGCTGGGAATTCCCTGATCCTGGGAGCCTCTGGAGCTGTCTGGGAGCTGAGAGCTCAATGCCAACCTCAATGCCCAAAACCACCTGAAAATTGCATTTTCCAGCAGCAAAATGTGGGGGCAGACTGACAACTCCATCAATTCCCTTCTAAAACGCTGCAAATTCTTCTGGTTCTATTAACACACAGCTTATGAAACAAAATTAAAAATGAAAATATTGAAAACTGGGGGTTGATCCAGGCAGAGAAGGAAGAAAGCTGGTAACTCCCTGGCTGTAATTCCTGTTTTCAGTGCTGCCCTTGACTCTCCTCCTGCTTTCCACGGCTTCCTGGGAACCCTGATAAACCCAGGCTGTGTTTTTTGTCCAGGATCCTGATAGCAAGGACCTTGAAATGTCCCTTAAACAAAGTGTGGCGCACCTGGAGGAAGACAAAAGCCTGGCTGGTAACAAAATAATCCCTCAGTCCTCGTGTTTGGTGTTAATTCAAAGAGCTGAGCTTGAAATGATCTCCCTTGCTTTGTTTTCAGGGCTAATTCTTCCCTTCAAGAGCTGTCAGCAATTTTATTCCAGCCTCTCGTTTCCAGGGATTTTAGATTTGGTCATAAAAGCGGGAAATTGAACATCTAAGGTTACAAAATTTGCTTTAAAAAAAGCCAACTCAGGTATTTTAAGGTTATCAAAGCTTTAAAAAAGAACTAGAGGTGTAGCTTAAAGTGATTATTTGTTTCCCCTAGACAAAACAGCTTGTTTAATTTATTTTTTTTCAATAAATAATTAATAAATCCCCCAAGTGAAAACATCTAAACAGTTGGAAAGTAATGAAGAATCTTCAAGGCCAGGTTGGATGGAGCAACCTGGACCAGTGGAGGTGTCCCTGGTTGGTTTTAAGGTTTTTTTCCAACCTAAGCCATTTTTTTGGGTCTGTGATTCTGTGAACATTTTTTTTTGGCTAATTAAAAAAAAAAAAAAATTAATTGCACCTTTTTGGATGATATTCCTGACCCCATTTATTTATGCAATTTATTAACTCCACATCAATGCCTCCACAAGAATCTTCTGGGCCTGAATTTTTAAATATTTCTGTTGGCCCCTCAAAAAATTCTGCTGTGAAGGAACCTTCTGTTCATTTTTTTTGGAATTACCCACTCTGGTTAACTTTAACCACTGTAAAATTAAGAATTGTGGATTTAGTGTCTGGTCCAGGCTGATGTTGGGAGAAACTCAATCTTAATACATATATTATACACATATGATATATTTATATTTATTATTAATAAATGTATAATATAAATGATAGAAATAGAAATATATAACAGATAAAAATAGGAATATATATAACTGATTAAAATGTAAATATAAATATATAATAGATCTAAATATAGATATTATAGCTATATTATGCATACTTCTAATTAAACTACACACTACCAATATCAGTTTTATAATTTAATTATAGAAACTTTCAATAAAAATAAAAATAAAAATAAAAATAAAAATAAAAATAAAAATAAAAATAAAAATAAAAATAAAAATAAAAATAAAAATAAAAATATAAATATAAATATAAATATAAATATAAATATAAATATAAATATAAATGCTTTTCAAGGCTCTAATGCCCTCAGCACAGCTCACATGGCTCTGCCTGTTTCTTATTTTCCCCTCTGCACAAAGGAAGGGGTGAGTTGAGGTCAGGATCTCCTTTTTCTGTGCGTGGAGGTCAAATCCTTTGACATTTTACACTCAGTTCTGGCATGAAACAATCTCTCAACTTAAACCATGTGGTGGAAGCTTTTCCTCCCCTCCTGTTCCCCTCTGGTCTGGGAATTGGCCATGGTTAAAACTTCCAAGGGAACAGGTGGACATGGCTCCCTCCTTGTGATATGAAAGAAGCATAAAAATTCAATTAAAGCAATTTATGGGCTCTGAATTCAACTCTTAACGTGGATTTGTATCCGTGACACAAAAGGTTTTATTCTTTTTGTTTTTATATTCTTTATATTATTCTTTTTATTATTCTTGATATATTCTTTTTATTATTCTTTATTCTATTTATTTTATTTCTAGCTGAACAAAAGGTTTTATTATTTTGATTTTTATACTCTTTATATTATTAATTTTGTTATTCTTTATATATTCTTTTATTATTACTTTTTCTATTTATTTTATTTGTAGTGGAACAAAAGGTTTTATTCTCCTGTTTGAGACTTGCTAAAATAGGAAGTTAAAATTATCCTCAATCCTTTTCTAGCTGAAAACTTCAACAAATAAACAGTGGCATGGCAACCTGCCCCTTGCAATCCAAGAACCGCTCTGAGATGTCCATTTTAGTTTTGGGGTTTTTTTTAAAGATGAGTGGGTTTGGATGAGCGGAGGAGCAGCTTGTGGTTCCTCCTGGTGGGAGTTAAAGCAAAATTTTGGGATCCTGCTTGGAATTCAGCAATCCCAAGCTGGGGTTTGTTCTTATAAAAAGCACTTTGTGCTCTCTTTGGTGAGAAAGTTTCACCAAAAATGCTCCAGGATGCAAAAGGGGCAGGAAGGTGTGAAAGGGGATGTTCAGAATTGTTTTGGTGTTCATGGAATCACAGAATCCCAGACTGGTTTGGGTTTTGGAAGGGATCTTAAAGATCATTTTGTTCCACCCCTGCCATGGCAGGGACACCTCCCACTGTCCCCAGTGTCCAGCCTGGCCTTGGGCACTGCCAGGGATGCAGGGATGGAATTCCATCCCAGCCCTGCCCACCCTGCCAGGGAAGGATATTTCCCCCAAAATCCCACCGAAACCTGTAATTTTTCAGTGTGGAGCCATTCCCTGTGTGCTGTCCCTGCATCCCCTGGCAATTGTCTCTCTCCAGCTTTCCTGGGGCTCCTCCAGGCCCTGCAAGGCCACCCTGAGCTCAGCCCAAAGCTTCTCCTGTGCAGGTGAACAATCCCAGCTCTCCCCTTCGCTCCCTTGTTTTGGAGGCCTCTGGTCTGAAACTGAATAACCAAAAATAATAATAAAAAGAAATGAAATATCCCAGCTCACACAAGAGACAAACCCTAATCCAATCACACTTTGATCACCAAGGGTAAAATGATGGTCCTGGAGCTTTTTCCTACCCCATCCCTGTTTCTCCTGCTGTGATAACTTGACCCTGAAAAGGTGAGCCCTGAAAGTTAAAAGGGTTTATTTTCCTGATATCCACTTCAAACCTCTGCAATTCCATCCTCAATGGACAACACCCGTTTGGAAGGGAAAGTGGAAGCAGGAGAAGAGAATATCCACGAGGAAACATCCATGGCTGAGCTGCATCCACAGGTGAAACATTAAATCCTCTTTGAAACAGCCAAGCCCAACCACCTCCTACAGCTATTCCCAGAGGGAGCAGCTGGATCCAGGCCCTGCATGAAAAACCCATCGGGAATTCCACAGGCAAGCAGGGAAAAGGGATCCTGGGTGTTAAACCTGATACTCTGCCAGGCAGAGAGTGTTCCCAAGAAGCTGAAGAATGTGAGGCTGCCACCTCCACTCACGTCTGCTCTGCTGAGCAGCCACAATAAAATTTGGGTTTTTTTAATAGGAACAGAGCTGCGAGCAGGAGAAAGCCAGCGTGGATTGCTCTGCAAATCAGGGAGACGAGTGAGGGGGATGTGAGGGGTTGGATCCTTCGCCTGAGCTGATCTGGAATTGCTCCAGCCAGGGGAAGGAGCTGGGGGGTGCTTCCAGTTTCTTTTTGCTTTGTAGAGCACATGGTCATTGGCTGATTTTCAGTGGTAAAATCAGTAGGATTTAGTATGGTTAGATTGGGGTTTTGGGGAGAAGATCTTCCCCGTGAGGAAGACACAGTTTGCCCACAGAATTTTGTGGCTTCCCTATCCCTGGAAGCATCCAAGGCCAGCCTGGATTGGGCTTGGAGCAGCCTGGGATAGTGGAAGGTGTCCCTGCCCATGGTTTGGGTTGAAAATAAATGATCTTTAAGGTTCTTTCCAATCCAAACCATTCCCTGATTCTGTGATTATCAAAAGTACCCCAGACCCATCAGATCTGCAATAATTCCACTAAGCCACAGACCTTCCAAGCCCTGGGAATAAAGGAAAGTTCCAAGAGTTGCCTGAGGTGAGTGATAACCTTTCCTGCCTGCAGGAAGGAGCACCCTGCTCTCCGAAATAAATCCCAAAATAAGAACTATTCCCAATTCCCTGTAACTATTCCTCTCCAAAATCCCAGCAGAGAGCCTTGACTGAGCCCATTTCCTTCTGGCTGGAAAAAGAGAGGAACACTCTGTTAGGAGCAGCACCTGCTAAAACCAACGCTGTCCCACTTTTTTGGGTCCATCTCCCCATGAATCTGCATTTTGATAGTGCTCAGTGACCTGACCCACTGCCCAAATTTCAGCAGGAATTTTAACAGGGACAGGCTCAGCTCCAGGAGATGCCAGATAAGATTCCAAGCTGGATGACTCTGTTTCATCCGAGCCTGGGAGGAAATCAGACTCCTGAGTGACCCTTTTGCAAGTTTTCATTCCAACAAAACCCCCTGGAAAACCACCAGCCACAGAAACAGCTCTAAGGCAGCCTGTCCTGGGAAAGCCTCAGCACTCAGAGGAAATTTTGGGAGCATGGAGAATTTTGCAAAGCTCTCTTTGCTGCTGCCTTCCTCTCTCTCCAGCACCCTCATGGACAAATGTCCATTGGGAAATACACCTGAAATAAGTCCTGGCTTTGCAAGACAAACATTGGTTCTGCAGGCAGAGGCAAACAAAACCCATGAGTTGGGCTGACACTGGGAAGACACACAGAACAGGGCCCCTTAAAACTGCCAGGCTTCCCAACATCCAAATATCCACTGGGAAGCTCCTTTTTTCACTCCTCAAAGGCTCTCATGTGTCAAAAATCTCCAAGAAGAGCCCCAAAGAGATGGAAGCACAGTGGAGCCATGAGCCCGTGTAGGCTGTGGGGTGGGGGAGTGGAGAGAGGATTAGAATCGACCTCTTAAAACATTCCCAAATTCAACCATCCAGGCTTCCCCAAATCCAAACATCCATGAAAAAGTTCCCATTTTCACTCCTTAAACACTCTTCTGTCAAAGATCTCCAAGGAGAGCCCCAAAGAGACAGAATCTCAGCCGTGAGATCAAGGGCCGTGAGCCCTTGTAGGCTGCAGGGATGGAGGTGGGTGAGCGGAGGGAGGATTAGAACGGACCTCTTAAAACATTCCCAAATTCAACCATCCAGGCTTCCCAAATCCAAACATCCATGAAAAAGCTCCTCTTTTCACTCCTCAAAGGCTCTCATGTGTCAAAAATCTCCAAGGAGAGCCCCAAAGAGATGGAAGCACAGTGGAGCCATGAGCCCGTGAAGGCCGCAGGGTGGAGGTGGGCGAGCGGAGGGAGGATTAGAATGAATCTCTCAAAACATCCCCAAATTCCCAAATTCAACCATCCAGGCTTCCCAAAATTCAAACATCCATTGGGAAGCCCCTCTTTTCACTCCTTAAAGACTCTTCTGTCAAAGATCTCCAAGGAGAGCCCCAAAGAGATGGAATCTCAGCAGGGCCGTGAGCCCTTGTAGGCTGCAGGGATGGAGGTGGGCGAGCAGGGGGAGGATTAGAATGGGCCTCTTAAAACATCCCCAAATTCCCAAATTCAACCATCCAGGCTTCCCAAAATCCAAGCATTCATTTGGAAGTCCCTCTTTTCACTCCTCAAAGGCTCTCACATGTCAAAGATATCCAAGGAAAGCTGAGAAGAAGTGTAATCAGAACAAGGCTGTGAGCCCCCATAGGCCACAGGGTGGAGGACTAGAACAGACTCCTTAAAACCTGACAGGCTTCCCAAAATCCAAACATCCATGGAAAAGCTCCCATTTTCACTCCTTAAAGACTCTCATGTGTCTGTCTCACGTGTCAAAGATCCAAAGATCTCCAAGGAGAGCTCCAAAGAGATGGAAGCACAGTGGGGCCATGAGCCTGTGTAGGCCACGGGGTGGAGGTGGGCGAGCGGAGGGAGGAATAGAATGGACATCTTAAAACATCCCCAAATTCCCAAATTCAAACATCCAAGCTTCCAAAAATCCAAACATCCATTGGGAAGCCCCTCTTTTCACTCCTCAAAGGCTCTCACAGGTCGAGGATATCCAAGGAAAGCCAAGAAGAAGTGGAAACAGAGCAAGGCTGTGAGCCCCCAAAGGCCGCAGCATGGAGGACTAGAATGGATTCCTTAAAATCTGCCAGGCTTCCCAAAATCCAAATATCCATGAAAAATCTCCTCTTTCAACTCTTTAAAGACTCTCATGTGTCAAAGATCTCCAAGGAGAGCCCCAAAGTGATGGAACCACAGAGGGGCCATGAGCCCGTGTAGGCCGCGGGGATGGAGGTGGGCGAGCGGGGGGAGGATTTTGGGTACTTACCCTGAATCTGACTCTGAGGCTGAGGGTTAAAAGCTGTGCTGTGGTTCAAGGAGGCTCGAGGGTTGGGTGTGGGGGCTGGGTGGTGTGGGCTGACCCTCATGGCCGTGCGACGCAACTGCTCCAGCTCGCTCAGGCGCTCAGAAAAGGACAAGCTGCCGGGCTTTGTCTGCTCATCTATTTTCTGACGATGTCCTAGTGTGGGAGGGGGGGGAAAAAGATCAGAAAAGCTCACTTGGTACATGAGGTTGGTTCGTTTTGGTTTATTTTAAATTTTTTTCCCAGGTTTTTGCAACCCCTGATCTGCTGGTGAATGTCCTAATGTGGGACTGTCTGAAATGAAAGTGAAATCATCTCTAAAGCTTTGCAGTCTTATTGTGGGGCAGCCTGAGAGGTGCCCAGGGCTGAAGAACCAGAGCCACCGAAAATTTCAGGGCCTTTCTACCCTTCCTGTGGTTTCTAAAAGGAGGAAACGGCCCCTGTGCTAAACCTGCACTGGGATAACTCCTCAAAAATTCCATCCCAGATTGTCACCAGGCACCACAACCAGACAAGTGCTACAGGGCTGAAAAATAACAAACCAGATCAAATCCTGCTTTTGGGTTCTTTTGCAATGGTTTTATGGACAGGAATGGGAAATGAACACCAGCAGAACTGGAACTGGGATAATGAGGTTTCTCTTGGTGCCACTGGGAGCTCCAGGAATGTGCAGTCCCATCACACACAGCTCCAAGGGGGAAAATACTGAATTTCGAGCATCAGCAGGGCACAGAGGACTTGGGCACGGCCATGTGGGAATTACAGGGTCCAGCAATTCCCACAGCAGTTCTTGGAGCACAGTCCCCATGGAGCTCCAGGGCTGGGAGGGGACAGGGAAGGTCCCAGAGAGCCAGGACAGCATTGGGACACATCTAGAATCAGCTGGAAGGACTGAGGTGACACATTTCATTTTTCCACTGTCCCAGGCTGCTCCCGGCCCCAGTGCCCAGCCTGGCCTTGGGCACTGCCAGGGATGCAGGGATGGAATTCCATCCCAGCCCTGCCCACCCTGCCAGGGAACAATTCCTGCCCAAAATCCCACCCAGCCCTGCCCTCTGGCACTGGCGGCCATTCCCTGTGTGCTGTCCCTGCATCCCCTGGCAATTGTCTCTCTCCAGCTTTCCTGGGGCTCCTCCAGGCCCTGCAAGGCCACCCTGAGCTCAGCCCAAAGCTTCTCCTGTGCAGGTGAACAATGCCAGCTGTGCCAGCCTTTTCAAAGGCCCCAGCCCTGAGGCTGCCAGAGCTCCAGGAGCTTTTGGGCAGCACTGCTGGGGATGCCCAGGGTGGGGTTGTTGGGGGTCTGGGCAGGGCCGGGGTGGCACTGGAAGATCCTTGTGGGTCCCTTCCCACTCAGGACACTCCATGGTTCTATTCTATGATTCCATGATTTCTGCACGTTGCATTTGTCTCAGGACATCAGCTGCCTCATGAATCTTTGTGCTTTGTCTTTTGTCCTTCTCTCCATTGGACCCTGCTGTCCTGCCAGGAATGCAGCCCAAATCTCCAGCCCAGAGGTCAAACATCTTCATTTTTCTACTTGTTCCCTTGAAGAAACAGGGGAACTTGTGACAAGAAAAGGGGGAATGGCCTTAATGTAAAGGAAGGCAGGGCTGGATGGGATCTTGGCAATGAGGAATTGTTCCCTGGGAGGAGGAGGAGGGGCTGGGATGGAATTCCCAGAGCAGCTGTGGCTGCCCCTGGATCCCTGGCAGTGCCCAAGGCCAGGTTGGACATTGGGGCTGGAGCAGCCTGGGACAGTGGGAGGTGTCCCTGCCATGGCAGGGAATGGAATGAGATAATATTTAAGGTCTTTTCCACCCCAAACCATTCTGTGTTTACATAAAAAGTAGGCATTATTTTATTTTTTTATTCACTATTCCTTATCCCACACTCCCTCCCTTAACTTTTAATCCATAAACATTTCTAAAAATCCCTCTCTCAATGTTGAATATCACTGAATAAGCAACAAAAAGTTCTCTGCAGAGCCCTGTAGGCCCCTTCCTCCACAGAGAGCTCTTTCAAGCCACCCTGACAGCTCAATCAAGACACAGGCCCATTTTATGCACTAAAAGGAAAATGTGCATTTAAAAGCAGTTCCCAGTAGCTGCATTTCTAAAATTAAATTTTATAACTCGTCTTATGCTTCCAAATCTCAGTGGCTCGGCATTTCTTCCCCTTGCCAGGCCCTTTGGCACAGCTTGAACTGTCTCAGATTCCACACTGTGCTGTAAATTATCCCAAGGGGAGGGGGAGGAATTAAAATATAAAAAGACATATTATATAGCAGTGGTTTCATCATTAAAGAGACCCATTAGGGCTTAAAAAAAAAATAAAATAGAAATAAAAAAGGAGGGGAGAAGGGAAGACAGATGAAAAAGACTTTTAAAAGGACTTTTATCTGCCATTCTGGTTGGTCGGGAGCAAATGCTGCATTTGTCAGCAGAGAGAAGCTGGAAGTTCCTCCAGCCTTGGGCTCCTGACCCTGGATGTGAATGCCAACACGTGGAGTCACACAAGATGTGTAAAATACCTCATCCATGGGGATTATTTTAAGCTCCAGCAGGATCAACCCAGGGCTGGCAGAGCCAAGAGCCACATCCTTCCAAGTGCAGCCCCACGCTGGCTTTTATTCCTGATTTCAGATCCTCCCCAGCCTTCTCCTGCTTTGAAAGGAGAGCAGGAAGGCCAAGCCCGATCTCCTGTGACCTCCCCTTCCCTCCCAGCTCTCCTGACCCTGCAGTGCCAGGCTGCTCCAGGCTGTGAGAGGATCTCTGCCTGTCTGACAGAATCCCAAAGGTTGGAAATGCAGCATGCCAGGGAGTCCCAGCTGTGCCCAGAGCACTGAGTGCCACCTCTGCTGGGCATCTCCAGGGATGGGCCCTCCAAACCTCCCTGGGCAGCTCATCTGAAGATTTAACAACCTTTAACAACCCTTTAAGGTCCAAAATTCCTCCTGATTTCCATGATATCTTCGTACCCTACACCCACTGACCAAAACCTGGACCTCCCCACCCCTCCCTGTGCTGCCCCAGAGCATCAATCTGAATTTTGGGGGTGTTCCAGCCTCCTGTGTGGGCCCTTTTCCACAGCCTGGGATTCCCAGGAGTGCAGGGACACAGCCAAGTTCTGTCTCATCCCTTGAATTTGTGGAAATTCCATTTGGGAGAAAGAGAAGCACCAACAGGTTCTTCTTCAGAAGAACTCTGAGGCTTTTATGGCTCCATTTTCATGTTGAGTGGGAAACACTCAGAAGCAAGGCCAGGCAATTGTCACCTCAAGAAGCAGCTCCAAAAGTGCCTCTTTACCCTCCTTATCCCCAGCCAGAAAAAAAAAATCTATTTATTATTCCTCCTCCTCTGAGCGCACAGAACCTGTTTGGCACCAGAGCTCTGCAGGAGAGAAGTGAAGAAGCGTGTCAGAAAAAAACGTAACAAATATAAATATTTCTCCCAAGCCACTCTCAAAGCACAGGCAGCCCTTTGTGAGGGCGACCTGCATTTTGGTGTTTATTAGCTGGGCTTTGAAGTTCCCCTCTAAACACCTTGCTGGGGCAGACCAAATATCCTCAGCTCACCCCTGGGACGGGCAGCACTGTTATTAACCCTTTTTTGCAGGTGGAAAATGGAATGCCAGAGCAATGAGGTGCCCTGCCCAGGGCCAGGAGGTGACCCTGGGACAGCCACTCTGCCCTGCCAGCCCTGTGAGGTGACCACAAGGCCAGAGCTCCCTTTGCCAGGATGGAAAAGAGCAGCAGGAAGGGGTCTGGAAGCTGCTTCCCTCCCTTTTCCAGGAAGGAAAATGAGCAGCAGGAAGGGGTCTGGAAACTGCTCCCTTCCCTTTTCCAGGATGAAAAAGAGCAGCAGGAAGGGGTCTGGAAATTGCTTCCCTCCCTTTTCCAGGATGAAAAAGAGCAGCAGGAAGGGGTCTGGAAACTGCTTTGGCTCTGCTGAAGCACTTTGGCCACAAATCTTGATGAAAATCACTCAAACTTCCAGCTGTTGAAGGGAAACCTTGGCACAGAGCTCACATGAGGAGGAACCACTGCCTTCTTGCCCTCCTCGTGTCCCCAGAGATTTCTCACAAGGATTGAGAGAGAGAGAAATCCTTATTACTCTTTCTTTTAGTTCCTGTTAATAAATTTCTCTTTACACCCATTTGAAGTTTTAAATCTGCTTTCCCTTTCTCCTAATCCTACCTCAGAACAAAAAATAAATACATTAGGAATTGACCAACATGGTCATGGGGGCACTGGCTCTGTCCCAGGCCTAAACCATGACACAAAGCCATCACACTCTTTAATACATTAACTGAGAAATCTCAAAATCAGTAATATTTCAAATTAACAAACCAAAACCAAAACCAAAACTCTTTCTCTTTAAGTGTTAACTCCAACTTTTTGTCTTCGGTGTTAACCAACACCAAAACCACCACACTCTTTAACACACTAACTGAGAAATCTCAAAATCAGTAAAATCTCATATGAACAAACCAAAACCAAAACTCCTTCTCTTTAGGAGAAAAGAAAAATGAACATTTTCCCCCCTCAGCTTGCAGGGGAATCAATTAACAGAGAAAAGAAAAATGAACATTTTCCCCCCTCAGCTTGCAGGGGAATCAATTAACAGAGAAAAGAAAAATGAACATTTTCCCCCCTCAGCTTGCAGGGTCAGTGTTGGGGATGCTGCAATAAACAGGACATGCAGCCAATTGGCTAAACCACAGGATTTAGGGTCTTTTTCACCTTTTTTTTTTTTTTAGATTATCCCTTCCAAACGCTGCCTGAGCGAGGTCAGGAGGACTTTCTGCCATGGAATATATTTTTTTAATATTTTTTGGAATATTACACAGGGAGGGCAGGGCAAGATGAAAGTGTTTCCCCTGGGAATGGCAGGGAAATGCATTTTTACAGCCTGGGAGAGCCCTGGAACACTCAGGCCTGGACAGGGGCCAGATTTTGGCACTGGGGATGGGGAAATGACAGCAGCAAATTCCTGCTTCCCTGGGAATGCCAGGCTCAGGCTGGGATGCACAAGCACAGGAAAAGAAACAAAATTTCCTTTAAATTTCCCCTTGAAATTTTGAATTTTCCTTTAATTTTTTTAAAGTAAAAAATTAAAGGCAAAAAAAAAAAACAACAATTGCAGGCATCCTTAGATCCTTTCAGGTTCAGAGACACAGAATGGGCCAAGGAACCTTTATTTTCCTTTGAATTTTTGAGTTTTCCTTTTTTTTTCTTTTTTTAATTTTTGCAGACATCTTTCAGGCTCAGGGAGGCAGAATTGGGTAAAGCAGAGGCCAAGAAATCTTTATTTTCCTTTGAAATTTGGAATTTTGGAATTTTCCTTTAATTCTTTTTTTTTTTTTTAAGGAATCCTTAGATCCTTTCAGGCTGAGAGAGGCAGGGTAGGCCAAGGAACCTTCACCTTCCTTTGAAATTTTGAATTTTCCTTTCATTTTCTGGGGGATTTTTGCAGGCATTCTTAGATTCTTTCAGACTCAGAGAGGCAGAATTGAGTAAAGCAGAGGCCAAGGAACCTTTATTTTCCTTTGAAATTTTGAATTTTCCTTTAATTTTTTTAAAATTTTATTTCTGCATTTGCATATTTTTATTTTGTTTATTCTTAGATGCCTTTCAGGTTCAGAGAGGCAGAATGGGCCAAGGAACCTTTATTTTCCTTTGAAATTTTGAATTTTCCTTTAAATTTTTTTTGGCAGGAATGCTTAGATGCTTTCAGGCTTGGAGAGGCAGAATTGGGTAAAGGAGAGGCCAAGGAAGTGAAATTGAATTTTTTGAATTTTTGAAATTCGAAATTTCCCTTTAATTATGTATTTTTTAATTTTTGCAAACATCTTTAGATGCTTTCAGGCTCAGAGAGGCAGAACTGGATAACGCAGAGGATGAGGAAAGGAATTGCTGCTCTCGTCCTTCCAGCTGGAATTTCTGTGGAAAACCAGGACCATTTTCCAAGCAAACACTGCTGGAATGGGTTAATGGATATCCCTATCCAGGTGGAATCAGGAGATCTTTAGGGTCCTTTCCAAACAAATCCATTCTACGATTTTATGCGTTTTTTTTGTCTTTTAATCAAATTTTTTCCTTTTAATTACGCCACTCTTCTGTCACTTGCTGTCATCCACTCTCATTGTTTTTTGAGAGTTTTTTTAAATTTCTCTCCTTTTATTAAATAATAATAAATAAAATATTATTATTAAAATTATTATTTATCCTTTATCCTATTATTATTTATTATTTATCATTTTTCTTTCTTCATTTTCCAATTTCAATTATTAAACCATTCTTATCCCAACCCATGGTTTTTTTTTTTTCCCAATTCCCCATCCCACCATGGAAGGTTGGAGGTCAGTGTGGTTTTAAACCAAAACAGGGGAGTTTAACTAAGCTGAGCCTTTGTCCCTGAATTCTTCCCCTTCTCTCCATTTTTCCCGTGTGGAAAAGGAAATTTCACACCCAAAAATGGGATTATTCCCAGGAAAATGCAGAGTCTGGCCAGGCTTTAACCAAAGGAAGGAGTGAGTTTAAATAAACTTGTTTGCCTTAGAGGCACTCTGGATCTTGATTCAAACCTCCCCTCTTTTCAGGGCTGGTTTTATTCAGGTTTGGTTCAGATTTAGTGGGGTAAAAAATCACCAAAATGCCATTGTGTCCATTAATAAAGTGCTGAACACTGTTCTGTGTCTTGGGGCTAAAATTATTGTGATTATTCTGTATAATGATGAGAGGAAATGTGCTCACTCATATCATTCTAGGAAGTGAACACACTGTGTTTAACGCAAAAAAAAATGTTATAAGTGATATGAGATATGATATGATATGATATGATATGATATATGATATGATATGATATGATATGATATGATATGATATGATATGATATAATATAATATAATATAATATAATATAATATAATATAATATAATATAATATAATATAATATAATATAATATAATATAATATAATATAATATAATATAATATAATATAATATATAATATAATATAATATAATATAATATAATATAATATAATATAATATAATATAATATAATATAATATAATATAATATAATATAATATAATATAATATAATATAATATAATATAATATAATATATAATTTATCAGGGACAAATTATAAGTATTACTATTTTCTGCAATATAAATTCCTGTTAAACAATGAAATCTTCGCCCACAGAAGTGTTCAAGGACAGGGCTTGGAGCAACCTGGGATTGTGGAAGGTGTTGATCACCTGAATTGAATTTGCAAGAAACTGAGAGAGCCCAAATTGACCACGTGATGTGTAAAATAATTGATAATTGTAATTAAATGTGCAAAAGGCCAAGAAGGAGTGGGATTGTTCAGCCTGGAGAGGAGAAGCTTTGGGGTGACCTCAGTGTGGCCTTGCAGGGCCTGAAGGATCCACAGGAACATGGAGAGAGACAATTTCCAACCCAATTTTGTGTTTCTATTAATTAAAATATAACATTTCTATATTATTACCAAGTTGAGAAAGCCTTTAAAACAGAAATGCTTTCAACTATAATGCAAAAAAAGCATGATTATTTTGCTAACAATGCCTAAACATCGCTTTCCTCTGTGTCAGGGATGAAATTCTTGGCCAACCCTTTTTCCCTGAGCTCCTCTCAGAAGGATCAGCTCCGTGCCAGAGCTCACCAACCTCTCCTCCATGGATTAAAAATAATGTAAAAATCCTCTAAAAACAGAATTAGACCCAAATCTGATTGCGGTGCTGAGCACAAATCAGGCAGGCAGAGTTTTGAGGAGATTCACCAGTGTGGTGGTTTTGGTTTGTTAATTTGGAATATTACTGATTTTGAGATTAATTTATCATTAATGTATGAAAGAGTGTAGTGGTTTTTGTGTTGGTTAATTCCTAATGTATTTATTTTTTTTGTGAGGTAGGATTAGGAGAAAGGCAAAGCAGGCTTAAAACTTTAAAAGGGTATAAAGAGAAATTTATTAACAGTAACTAAATTAAAGAGTAATAAGACTTAGAACAAAATCTTTAGAAGACTTCTGCTCCCCCTATGACTTTTTCATGGACAATGTAAAGAAACAAAACCTAAAATTTCAGTCAGTTTACTGCCTCTAGAATAGTTTTTCTTCAGTTTACTTCTTATTAATATTATGGAGACTTCTCCACAAGGAAAAATAATTTTCAAAACCATAACATTCAGCAATCACTTTTTTTTTTCCTGTTTTTTTTGAAGTGCTGGATAGCACGAGCCTCATTTCCAGACATGGAACATGGTGGCAGTCAGGAGATTCTAATATTATATATGAGAATATATATATATTGTAAATTATTCTATATTCTATGTTATATATTCTAAGATATATGTTCTATATTATATATCATATATTATATATCATATATCATATATCATATATTATATATTATATATTATATATTATATATTATATATTATATATTATATATTATATATTATATATTATATATTATATATTATATATTATATATTATATATTATATATTACATATTCTATAGTCTATATTGTATATTATATATTTTATCTTTTATCTTTTATATTTTTTATTTTTTATTTTTTATTTTATATTTTATATTCTCATGGCCTGTCTGTAGTTAGCAGCAGGAGCAGTGCTGGGTTGGGAATGTGGGAATGAGGCCCTGACTCCATGGCCAGGCTGATCCAGAGGAGCTCTGGGACACTGGGAAACCCTTCCAGGTAAATTCTCTTCTCAGTTCCCCTGCAAAGCTCACCCTGGCTGGAATTGCTCCTCCCTTGGAATACCTGCAGCTAAAATGATGTTTATGGTCCAATCCGAAGCTCAGCATTTCAATTTTCCACAAAGTAATCCCATTTTTTTTGTGGGCAGTGACAGGATTTACAGAAGGTGAACCAGGATTTACAGATTCCTGCTCTCCCTATTTTACCAGGGGAAACCCCAGGGAGCTCCTTGCACCTCCTTTGGAAGTCCTGGATTTTTCTCCCTGTGTGTTTTAACAGTAATTACACAATATGTTGACAAGGTATTTTTGCTTAGCTGTTATTTTTAAAATAATTTTTAAATTATTTTAGATTTTTTTGAACACAGGTAGAGGAAAATTTGTAAAAAGAAGGAATTCTGTCCCAGGACAAGCCAGAGCACGTGGGAGGGCCCAGATCAAGACCTTCTGCCTGATATATTCAAGAAAATGAGCTTCAGCTCACAGAACCCCAGAATTTTCAGGACTTCTGGAGCTGCCCCAGTCCAGGCAGGACCACCTGCACAACAAACACATCCAGGTGGCTCTGGAATATCTCCAGAGATGGAGACTCCACACCCTCCTTGGGCTTCCAATTTCCAATTTTCTGCTCTAATTCCAGGCTGGGAGCCCTTTCCATCACTGAAACTTGGCCCAGTAGTGTCAGGAGAGCTTTGGGGGGAACATTCCTGGGAAAAAAGATGAGTGGAGGCTCTGCTTTCCCTCTCTCCACAGTCCTACAGGGTGCCTCCCATTCTTTCCCTCCTCCTGATGAACACACAAAATCCTCAGGTCTATCCCGAGCTCCCAAACCCACAAAAACAATCCTGACACGTTTCTGAATGTGGCAGGAATTTTTCCTCCTCTCCCCCAGCTCTGCTGCTGAGGCCTGTGAGGTACAAGCAGCAAAGGACAAGTGAATTTCCCCTAGAACCACAATTATTTTGGGTAGAATCCACCTCAGCTTCTGCTGAATCTGTGCCCTCTCTCCTGTGGAAGTGTAATTATTGCCTGGAATTAACCCCAGGAATTAGGTCACGGCAGTGAAGTAAAAGTCATGGAGCCTTTGGGTTTGGGGGGAAGAAGTTGATCATGAAATTTAAATCTGTTTGTAAAATTACAACCCTTGCTTCCTTTTCCCCTTCTCCCGTCTCAACGTCCAAAACTCCAAGCCCTTGACAATGTTTGAATGAGCCCCGAGCCAAGCATTGCTTTGCCAAAATCCTCTTTCGTTTCTTTTTGGTTTGCATCTTCCCAAAGTGCCCCAGGAATCCCCTTAAGCCACAGCTGAGGCAGCAGAGCTGGAGGTTTGTCTGAGGGAGAAGGTGCAGGATGAGCCCCAGGCAGCCAAGCACCAGCTCAGGGAGCAACCAAGGAAAAAATAAAATACAGGCACAAAAATCCTCCTCTGTCCAAGGAAAAGCTGCTGAAAACACATGGAATCCTGGAATATCCTGAGTTAGGAGGGATCCACACGGATGATCCAACTCCAATTCTGCCCAGACCCCCAAAAATCCCACCCTGGGCATCTCCTGGAGCTGTGGCAGCCTCGGGGCCGTGCCCATTCCCTGGGCAGCCTGGGCAGTGCCAGCACCCTCTGGGCAAGAACCTTGCCCTGAAACTCAACCTAAATCCCTCCTGGCCCAGCTCCAGCAGGAACTGGCCCTATGGAGCTCTGCCCTCAGTATCCTCTGCTCCAGCTGGACAATCCCAGTGCCCTCAGCCCTTCCAGACCCTTCCCCACCTTCAGAACCTTCCTGGGACATTCTCCAAGAGCTTTTGATCTTCGGTTGAGACACACAGAACTGCCCCATGACTCCAGGTACAAGAGCAGCCTTTGGGATAAGGTTCTGTTTCTGCTGGACACAGAGACATTACTCAAGCACCCCAATCACTTTTCTGGAGCCCCTCCCTCATCCTGAGTGTCTGAGGTTGGAAATGGGGGTGTGTTATCTGTCTCCATCTGTCAGAGCTGGGGCAGTTCTCTGCTGTTCATGGGGCAGTTTTTTCTTTCTCTCTCCCACAGCCAATCCTCCCTCCAGGAGATCTCTTCTGTTCATGGGCCATTAATTATTAATTATCTCCTGTTCATGGGCCATTAATTACTAATTACCTTCTGTCCATGGCCGCTGAGTGTCCCTGCAGGGCTGATCCAATCCCAGCATCCCATGGAGAGATGCTCCGCCCAGGGGAGGAGCCAAGCATTCCTGCCTGGATCCAATCTGAGGTGCTGGGACAGCAGAGCAGCCTTTGCCCCCTGCATTGCCAGAGGAGCAGCTGCCTCTTCCCCTGGAGCTGCAGAGGAAAACTCCCCCCTTGTGCAGGATCCCTGCTGCAGCAGAGCCACAGCTGGCACTGCAGGAGGGCTGAGCCCCCATGGGATGGGGCTGGGACACCGCCCTGACACACAGGGGACAGGGCATGCTCTCCCTCTGGCAGTGGTTTGTTTTCTTTTTTGTACTGTTGTGTTTGTATTTTTAATTTTCCTAGCAAACAACTGTTATTCCTACTCCCATATCTTTGCTGATAATTTCAAAATGATAATAATTCAGAGGGAGGGAGTTTACATTTTCATTTCAATGAAGGCTCCTGCCTTCTTTAGCAGACACCTGTTTTTTCAAACCCAGGCACTGAGCAGGAAGAGCCAGGGGTGAGGACATTTGTCACCTGTGCAGTGACTCCAAACAGGGCAGTGGTTGTACAAACAGCAGAGGAATTGCTCAGACAGGAACATTTCATCACAAATGTCTCGCGGCAGTGAAAGGTCCCCATCACTCACCCTCAGCCAGGGCTCAACAAGGCACCTGCACCTAAAGGTCAGCTCCTGTGCCTCGGTGTTTATATAAACCAGGGCAATTTGGCAACACCAAATCCAATTTACTCCCTGGAGGTGCTGGCTGCTCACACTTTGACCGCGTGGAGCTTTGCTCCTGCCCGAGAAAAGAGCATAACTGGGGCTGCACACCTCCCTTGAACTTCAGACCTTTGCTTTTACCAAACCCAGTGCCTGCTGTCGCCGCACAATAGCTGAAAATACCTGGTTTTCCACAGAAATGAGTTTGGCTATTTTAATTTGTTGGTTCCTCCTCTGGACTAACACTCCACTGTGAACTCATAAATTTCACGTGGTTCTGCCTGGGCTTTATTTTAACTTCTGGAACTTTTTTTTTTTTTTTTGCTTCCCTGATTTTCTCTGCAGCTGCAGGGAGATATAGTGAGCTACTGTGGAGCCCTGTGAAAGCAGGGCCTCTGAGAAGTTTCCAAAGTGGATACAAGCAGGTTATTCTTTGCCTTGTTTTCCTTGGCTCGGCCCGAGCTGCTCAGGGTGAGTCAAACTGGATTAACTTTCAAGAGGGAAGTGGTGTGGTCAACCCAAACTGTTTGTGGTGAGATTGGGAAGATACGTGGGGCAGGTAATGAGGAACAGCCCGTGGTGCTGGCTGCAGGGAGGAATCAGGCAAACAGAATCCTTAATAATTAAATCAACACTGTCCCATAAATGTTTCTGGTTTGGTTTTTTTTGTTTTTTTTTTCCTCCTGCAGCTTTATGTGCTGAGGGTTGTGACACAGCCTGGCTTTTCTGGACTGGTCAGCCCCAGAGCGTGGCCTGGTGGATGTGGGGCTTGATGGACTCAAGCTCCAAACTCAAAGGAAGAATAAAGGAACAAAGGTCAGGCACCATTAGAAAAATAAAAATAAAATGTCTCCATGTTTTGTTTATGAGTGGGGAAATTCTTTCTGCTGCCTCCTCCCATTTTTACATGCTGTTCCTAATCTGTTCCATGATTAAGGAAGGCAGGGAAGATGTTCACATCTTTCTGTCTCTTTAGGATGTGTTTAAGTGATTTATGAGGACATAGTGTTCTTGTAGGACACCTGCCCTGGTGATTCCAAGCAGAGCTGAGATGGCCTCTCATGGAATCAGGGAATGGTTTGGGTTGGAAGGGACCTTGAAGATCCCTGTCATGGGCAGGGACACGATCCACTATCCCACATTATCCCAGTCTGTCCTTGGACACCTTGGATCTACTCAGCTTCTATTCCATCCCCTCCCCACCCTCCCAGGGAACAATTCCTTCCCAATATCCCATCTATCCCTGCTCTCCTTCAGCTTAAAGCCATTCCCTGTGTCCTGCCTTGTGGGAAATCCCTCTGCAGCTCTCCTGGAACCCCTTTAAGCATTGGAAGAACACAATTCTCCCCCAGGCATTCTGTCCCTCCTGCTTTGCACACCCTCACACAGCACAGGCACAGAATCAGCCTGAGTGAGATTTCTCATGAACACTGAGAGAAAATTCATTTCCTCACTGCAATTCCACAGAATCCAAGAATTCCCAGAATCACTGGATTGGAAGAGACCTTCAGGATCATCAAGTCCAGCACAGCCCCAACACCCCAACTGAATCCTGGCCCCCAGTGCCACATCCAGGCTTTGTTAAACACACCCAGGCATGGGGACTCCACCACCTCCCAGGCAGAACATTCCAGTATTCCCAAAGAGCAGGAGCACAAATGGAGATGCAAACCAAAGTAAAGCCTTTTTTCTATTCTTCACCACCATGAAGCAAAAGCCTGTGGTGTTCTGTGTGGGGCTGCAAGCAGGGAATGCTCCAGCTGGTAATCCAGGGCAGGCAAAGCTGGGAGGAACTGCAGTGCAGGTGGACTTTTGGCTTGCTCCATATCTATTACTATATTCTAAAACTCCAAACTCAGAGTTTCCCACCCTGTGATATCACACACTTCTATTCAAACTCCACACCCACAATCCCAGTTCTGTCATTCCATTCTGGAAGCTTCTCCAGGGCCTCAGGTCAATGCAGTGTTCTCCTGGGGGGCAGTGCCTGTCAGCACAGAAAGTCTCAAATTCTCAGCAGTCAGAACTTCAACATATTACCACTCTTTGCCGTTGTATTTCAAGAAGAAAATAGGGGCTGTTCACTGAAAACGCCATGTACCTTACTCCAGCCTTTCCCTTACACATATGGTGTTTTGGGCAACCCATAAATCAGGAATCTCCTCCAAAACTGAGACTTTAAAAAAGATCCTGCACTGCTAAAATCTTCTTTAGCAAACAGAAGTGTCTGAGCCCTCCATGAGGGGTGGAAGTTTCCCTCTCCCTTCTCCCAGCCCCCTGAGGAGCTGAGGAAGGAGGGATCAGCTCATAGAGAGAAGGAAAACTCTGAAGGAAAACTCATCTGCCACTCCTGAGGGACAGGGGGGTTGATGCTCCAACAGCTCAGCTTTGCCAGCAAATCTCCTTCTGGGAAGGGCAAAGGCAAAATAACTCCCTAAAACCCACAATAGGCACCTCCACTCCACGAAATAACTCCCTAAAACCCACAACAGGCACCTCATCCAACTCCAGGCCCATCCTTTCCCAGCCCCAGCCTCTGCTTCAAATCTTCTTTTCCCCCACGTTTTCCTATTCCTACGGAAAATGTTCTTGTCCCCAAAGATCTTCATCTTGCTCACTGCTTTTAACAGCTACAAAACCTTTGTAGAGAGAGCATTTGGCAAGAGAAAGTCAGGCCTAGTGGGTCGTGCTTAGAAACAATCTACATTCAGCTGATTCTGGCTTTGTCTCAGTTCAGAGCACTTCCCCCTGGTTTCAGCACAGAGACATCAAGGAGGGGCACCAAAATTATTCGATTGAAAATCATGTTAATTATAAAGGGTGGAAAAAGAGCTGTATGGGATGAAGTGACTAAGGAAAGGGGTTGAAATAATTTCTGCAGGACTGTGTCAGACTTAGCTTCATTCCTAACCCACAGCGCAGCAGCTCTGGCTTCCCTTGTCCCTGATTTCTCAAGGAAGGAGCTTGGCCTGTCAACACTTCTGTGTTTCATTTAAAAAAACCCAAAATTATTTGGGAAGCAATTCTACAGGATCTGCTGAAGTCCCAGAAGAGCAGTGTTGTCACCAGGTTTTCTGCTCCACATATTTGACCATTGCCTTGAACTAAATAAATTGCAAATTCCTGTCTCACATCACCCAATCCCAACCCTCCAGCCTCAGCAGAGACGCTGATAAATGACAGGGAAAATAATCCCATCCCAAATGGAAAAGGAGTGTCTGCACCATGAATTCTCAAGCATGGGAGTGTTGAAAACCTACAGGTTGAACTTATTGATAGAACATAAAGGATCCCCACCAGCACTGCTCTGTGTCAGGAATTCCTATGAATTTAACAATCCTTTGTATTGCCAACCAGTTAAATTCCATGAATACGTAAAGGGGCTACAAAAATGCTGGAGAGGGATTTTCACCAGGGCATGGAGTGACAGGGAAATGGGGAATGGCTTTAAAGTGTCAGAGAGGAGGGTTAGATGGGATATAAGGAAGAAAAGCTTAAGTTTAGAAAAATTTAGGCTGGAAGAGTGCCAGGAAATAATCACGTTTCAGTTTCATCTCCAGACAAAAGGCCTTGGAACCAAGAATTCCTGTCTTTCCTTCATGAGATGAGTGGATCTGAATCCTTCCACTAAAATGTAATCCTAATCCACCAGTGAAATTTAAATGTTTGGTATTTTCCAACAATGAAATGGTTCTTTTTTTTTTTCTGGTTTCCAAGTTGTTATTTGGTACAATTCAGCCTCAGCTTCCAAAATGAGGCACTTGCAGCAGAAAATGAGCAAGAAAGAAACACATTAATATTATTTCAGCCCACTGAAATAATGAAAAGGTTTTTTTGGAGAAGAGTTTGACTTTTGTTATTATTATATTAGGAAAAGATTCTTGGGGTTTCCCTAAAAATGACCTCAGGTAGGACAAGATTTCCTTCAGAACAGAACCAGCAGCTCCTTCTCAACTCCTGCTCAGCAAAATATTCCCTCTCTCCACACCCCTCGGCATCTCACCCTTGGATATTTTTTTTTCCCCCAAAAGTATTTGGGAAAACTACATATCCAACAGGGAATAATCACATTTAATGCCCATCTTAACTTCAGGCTAAATCCTTGTGGCCTTTTCCTTTCACATCACTTTCAGGCATTTGGGCCGTGAGTGAATTTTTCAGAGCTTTGTAGGTTAAAACAATTCAATGAGGAAAAGCAGAAAAAAGCAGTCAAAAGAAGAAAAAAACCTAATTTTTCAGCAGATGTACACAGCAGGTCAAATGGCCTAAGGGAAATATTTAATTTAGGACTCAGACTATTTCTACCAAGTTTCCTAACCAAAAGTATTTTCATCAGGAGCACTACTCTTGATCTGGTTTCTGCTAATGATTTTCCCCATGGACCTCAGTCATAAAAACAGAAATTGCTTTATGAATCATAGAATCAGAGAAGAAAATGATGGGTTAGGTCATCCTGCCCTTCTCCCTGACAGTGCAGCAGGATTTCTTTTCAGAAAATAAAAAAAGAAAAATTTTGAAAATAAGCATTTATTCAGAAGTGGGGAATAAAAATGCTCAGTTCAAAAGAGTTTTAAAAATCCATAATGAAAGCAGGAGAGGAAGAGCCAGGTTTTTAACTACCTTGGCTCTCTTTATGTGCTGTGACAATTTGAGAAATTTTCTCTGGGTAGGCACAGACAGGAATCCAATGGGACAAAAAGGAAAATGTGGAATTCCCACAATGGGAATTTATCACAGTTTGGAGGGCAAATTTAGTTGCTGGCCAAAGAGCTGGACATCCCAGCATGGATGGTGGGATGTGCAGGAACACAGTGTCCACTGGCCTTTGTGCAAAGGTGGCCCTGTGACAGTGTAATTGTCACCTCTTGGCACCTCCACACATCCCAGAGAGCCCAAGAGCCACAGAATCCCAGGAATGTTGGAAGAGCCCCTCAGGATCACCTTCAGCACCACCAGCACCACCCCAATCCCTGTCCCCAAGGCCACATCCAGACTGCTCTGGGACAATTCAGTGACTCCAAACCTCCCTGGTGCAGCTCAGCCCAAGGCCTGACCACTCTGCCAGGGAAAAATTGTTTCTGATCCCTAATCTGAACTTCCCCTGGCCCCTTACACTTATTGGAACCCAGGCTGTCTGAGAACCATCGAAACCATGAAGGAAACGAATCAAAAATGGTTGTTGGAGTTGGTTTTAGGAAATTATTCAAAAACTGTAGTTGGAGTTGGTTTTGGAGCTCAGCAGGTTTGTCTAGATCTCTGGAAGACAGCAGGATCTCAGTTTGTTCCCATTGCTCCCCAGATCTCTGGTGAATCAGGAGAAAACATCTCGGCCTGCTTGGAATTCCTTCAGCCCAAGTGACTGAGTGAGTCATGGAGCTGGGGGAATGTTCCCAAATATCCATTCCTGAAAGGAAAACACTCAAATCCAGCAGGTTTTGTTTTGATTCCCATCCCAATCCAAGAAGGCTGAAATCCTTCTAAATCCCTTCAGTCCAAGGCAGGCCTGATTTGACAGGGCTCGCCACAGATCCAGGCCAATCCATGTCTCCATCAAAGGAATTTTAAAAAAAGTCTGAGTGTTCATGGCTATGATTTGGAAATCTTTGTGAGAAGTCAAACTTGAGCACTTTAAATCCCACTTAAAAATGAAGGGAGGAAAATAGGATCATTGGAAAAGCTGGGAGAGCTGGGAGTGTTGGGCTTGGGGAGCAGAAGGCTCCAGGCAGAGCTCAGAGGTTCTAAAAAGGAAAGGAGAAGGATTTTTATGCAGGCAGAGAGTGACAGGAAAAGCGGAATGGTTTTAAAGAGATGGCAGGGTTGGATGGGATTTTGGGAAGGAATTCTTCCCTCAGGGGGGATGAGGCCTTGGGAGAGTGTCCCAGAGCAGCTGTGGCTGCCCCTGGATCCCTGGCAGTGCCCAAGGCCAGGCTGGACACTGGGGCTGGGAGCACCTGGGACAGTGGGAGGTGTCCCTGCCATGGCAGGGGTGGAATGGGATGGGATTTAAAGTCTCTCCCAACCCAAACCGCTCTGGGATTCTGGGATTCTCTGGCTGCTTTTCTGTTTGCAACTGTGATTCCTTCTCCCCTCTGAGCACTTTTCTCACCCTTTGCCCAATCCTCACACCGGGCAAACCTCGTGCCGTGGCTGTTGTGGTGCCAGGCTCATTCCTGGCCTGGTGCATTGTCCTGTGAACTTGGGAAAATCCCTTGGAGACCTGGATTGTGCCTCAGTCCCTGTCCCTTTGGCAGTGCCAGGACACAGGGGATGGCTCCCAGTGCCAGAGGGCAGGGCTGGGTGGGATCTTGGCAATGAGGAATTGTTCCCTGGCAGGGTGGGCAGGGCTGGCATGGAATTCCATCCCTGCATCCTTGGCAGTGCCCAAGGCCAGGTTGGACACTGGGGCTGGGAGCAGTGGGAGGTGTCCCTGCCGTGGCAGGGGTGGAGCTGGATGAGCTTTAATCCCTTCCATCCCAAAACATTCCATGATCCCACAATCCCTTTGTGCTGTGTCATGAATGACTCAGCAATAGCAAAGCTGTGAATTCTGAGCCCAACCTTTCCTGGTGAGATGCCTCAAAGCTCCCTCACTGTGCAGTTCATTTGCCTAAAACTTGGGCTGTGAATTCCAGGGAAGCCTTTGCATGCATCTGGGTTGGGCAGATCCCAGCGCTGCTTCCGTGTGGATCCTATCTCCACTTCCTCCTTAAAATGCAGAATCTCATTAAATATTAACTCTTCTACCAACTGAAGAATTGATTTC